>APFE030169212.1:150582-181189 GCA_000404065.3 Pinus taeda
TAAACATGATTTTAAATGACTTTCTCTCTTTCTTGAAGTTTGACATGGAGAGTAGAGGTATAAGGCTTGACAAGGAGGATAGTATGACTGTTGATGGAGCCATACTAACTGCAGATAGTCATGCTGACAAATTTTAGTGTAACAAGAGGACATGCCAATCACCAAAGAAAATATCACATGTTATGTGGTAGAACCAATGAGGATTTACACCAAACTGGTAACCCTCAATAACTACGTGCATGCGAAACAAACCACCCTCATCCTGGATGCACTCGAGTGCCTACAACGACATGATGAAGATTAGTCACAAATCACTCCCATCATAGCATAATACAATCTATGATGCATCTATTTGACAGAACAACCTAATCTAGACATCCTAGAATTTTCCATTGTTAAATTAATAAATTAAGTTGATAGCTTATTTTTGTGATGTATGTACTTTGGTGGCATAGAACATTTTTTAATATGAAAGTTCATGTGAGATACCAAAATTCATCAGGTAGATGATGATTCATGAGGAGGTTCAAGAGTCAAGGGTAGGCCATGGGTCACCCTCACTCTATAAATACACCCTCATGCCACATTTGTAAGGACCTTTTGCTGAGGACATTTTTGGAGATATATATTTCTTAAGAGAAATTATTCTCTTCTAACTAATGCAAGGAGTGATTGTAAGACTCCACTATTGGATTCCTGAAATCTTTTATGTTTTAATTCCATGAGTATTTTCTTCACTTGATGGATCGGATGTTCTTGAGAGTCCTTTGATGTGCAGAATCTTCATATGTTGTCTCATAATTCAAACTTTGTGTTGCTTCACATGTATGGTATTTGATTCACTAACTCCATGCTTATGCTGATGAACTATTTTGTTGGTATTGGTATAATATATTTTGACTACATGCTTATTTATTCCCATAGATTTTTTCTCAATGTGAATTACTATACAATCGTTAAGCACTTTATGTTGTCAAACATGAGTCTTATTTGAAGCCTGCTAACAATTAATTTACATAAGATTTATGTTGTTTATAGTATAGCTATTCATGATTTGTACGTTATAAGATATTTGTCAATTATTTCCTTGTGCCTTTTTAAGTTCATCCTTTCAATTGAGCTCACATCCCACGTCCATCCGAAGCAAGCTCAAAACACCTGATAGTCAAGCCTACATACCATAAGGGATCCCTAATGCAAATAGAGTAGGCTCTAGTTGGGAACCTACACTGGGGAGATCCCCTTTTCTGTTGGCAGAAAATTCCAGCCCGTCAATAAATGCATAGTGGAATTGCTTTCCCTCTTCTTGTGCCTCCTGAGAGTCATCCAAAAATTATTGGCACAAATATCTTGCCTAGTTAAACTGGATTACCTTGTTGCACTGCGTAACCAATGATATGACTAGTGTGGGTACCTCATCTACCCGACACTTCCTCATTATCTTCCTGGCCAAAATGTGTGTGGAAAAGCACACAACTTCATCATTAATGGAGCTAATGAGATATCCACGAGACTTCCTAATTAGATCATAATCCTTCTTCATCTACTCAGCTAGATTTTTCTCCTAAGATTTTCTGACAAATGTGTCAGCGGTGTTTTCTCCTTGGTATGGAAGTGCATTTATTCTCCTAATCAACATATCGTCAATGGGGATTTTCATCCCCATCCATAGGCATACGTCATTCACCAACACTAACAGCTAGCGCACACAGATTGTGTTGATATTGTAGTGACCGAAGTGTGGAATACATAGCATATTCGATAGCCTAGCTCGTTGAATTCTACTGCCCATGACATTGGTTCAGCCCTTGTTACCCCATCTTCTTCATAGTAAACTTAATTCAGGTACTTGTTGGGCTCAAACTAGGGATACTTGCTCCAATCATTAAGATTGCAATCCTCCATGCGCAGTTGTGGCACCTTTGCCAACAACTCTCCCTCAATCAACACCTCATCCGATAACAATGGTGTAAAGAATTTGAATTTGATAGCATCTATGTCCTTGGTAACCTTTGAGGTCAGATTTCATGGCAGCATATAGGGTGGAAACCTGAAGATTGGTTCCACATCTTCTGTGTCAATATATTCTACACTGTCAACCACTTCTTCCTTATCTAAATCTTGGAGCTCCATCAACTTCTTCTGCTTGTCAAACCTCTCTTTAGTTCCCCACTCGTTAGTGATGTTTCTTGGTAATTTCCTAACTAGAAGGTCGTGTGGACACCTCTTCTTCAGTGTGCTTATGCCAACAGTTTGCTTCCTTGGGGACCTGGACTTGGTGACACATGTTAGGTGTAGTAGCCATGATGAATCCTAATCCTCGTCTAAGAATTTTTTGTTCAATATCCTCCCAATTCTTACCAAACATGCAACAGAATGCTTGACCCACACTTAAGTGAAAAATCACCAGTCAAAATATCAGCGAGAAAGTGTTCAAATGTGGAGTAGGTTTCCATATTTATAACCTTTTTGAATTTAAAACTCCACGATATCCTTCAAATTCAACTAATAAATGTGAATTTGGCAGTAAAGTTTCCTAGATATGACCATTCAATGTGTTCCCCCTTCTCCTTTTAACGATAATTTCCCTATCAAATCAACTGTACAAACCCCGACAGTCATATTTCGGATGGACTATGTTAGACCCTTCCCTGCAACACGTTACTCCTCCTTCGTCGTAACTTCCTCCATCTGCATCCTCCTGGATATCGTGCAACACTTCCTCCTTGATGAAGTCCTTCTTGAGGCAGAGTAGTTTAAAGTCTCGTTTTTCCTTCCAACATCTTGTAGCACTAAGACTTTTCTCCATTCATATAGTCTTTGCTCAGTCCCAGAAAGGGAATCATCCATATAGATTTTCAACTTACTACCATTTACTCACCCAGGAAAGAATTATCCATTTAGCTTTGCAAGATGAACTGCACAACCATCAAAGATATCCTTGACAATGTATGGTCCTAACCAATGCATTTTTAATTTTCCCAGGAAACTTACAATCTTACTACCGTACAACAAAACCACATCTCCATTGTTGAAAGTTTTCTACTTAATATTTCAGTCATGCCAGGCCTTTTCCCCAGCTTTCTGTACTTGGTAGTGAAATCATAAAATAAAGTGATCTTCCTCGAGTGTTAGCAGTTGTTCCAATCTGTCCTCCATAATATCATTGTCAGCCATATCCATGACTGCGTCGATTCTAGGACTCTATACTATGTATTCCATAGGCATTATGGCTTCCTCTCCATAAACCAATTTAAACAGAGTTTGTCCCCTCAACTTCCTATAGGTAGTCCACTATGCCCATCAAAATTTTTATATGTGCACATACCAATCATTTATGTTGACATTTCATACTTTGGTCAGAGCGTTCTCCAAAATTGTGTTGAAAGCCTCAACCACATTGTTCACCTGAGGATGATAAGGCATGCTCTCCTGATGATGTGCCTAAAATTTCTCAATCAATGCTTCAATAGTGTTGTGTAAGAAGTGTGATCCTCAGTTCATCATCAAGATCTTTGGACACCCAAATATTGAGAAGATATATTCAAATATGAATTGTGTAGTAGTGTTTGTGCTCCAATCCTTTACTAGTTGTGCTTCAGCCCACCTAGTCAGATAATATTTCCTGATAGCAATGGATTGCGCACCAGTATTCTTTCGTGGTGGATTGATCAGCCCAAAAAAGTAAATCGAACACCTATCAAAAGCCTGGAAGGTGACTTGTTGATTCAATGGCAATTCATCCCTTCTTGATGGACTTCTAGTCCTCCAAAAGACATCGCAAGCACTACAATATTCTTTGGAATCCTTGTGCACATGGGACACCATAGTCCCACTCTTAAAATCTTTTGTGTGGTTCCTTTTGTTGCATAGTGTCCCCCCCAACACCACCATGTGCTTCTGCCAAAATATTGTGACTTTCACGCTGAGGGAAATATCTGTACAATATCTTATTAGGGCCCATTTTATACAAATTTCTGGTAATGAGAGAAAATCCACAGCTCTAACTATGAGTTCGTTCTTCTGTTGAGTGGTATACTCTATAGGGGCTACTCCAGTACACAAAAATTAAATGATATTAGTGAAATTATCATAAGTAACCCTTACTGCAAATAGCTGCACATTAGACATTCCTTCTTTAATGTTCGTTGGTCTTTCACCTGTCTTAATTCTAGACAGATCATTTGACCCAGCTTTCAATTGTCTTGGCTTGACTATTACTTCAAAATATTACTCTTGGAACAACAATAGGCACCTACAGATCTTGCCCCCCAACGCAAGCTTTGTCACCAAGTACTTCAATGTAGAATATTTCGTAAACATCTTAAAGTCCATACCTAATAAGTAATGCCTAAATTTCTGCAACTCGTACACCATAGCCAAGCCCTCTCATTCCTTTTTGGAATAATTCCTTTCTACTTTATATAATTTTCAACTCACAAATGCGATGGGGTGTTCAAGATCCCCTTCTCTTGGCTGCACTAAGACAACACCCAAATCTATGCACAATGCATCTACATGAACATGCAACTCCTTTTTCCAATCTGGAAACATCAAGATCAGCTCAGTGATGATTTTTTACTTTAATATGTCGAGGCATTTTTGACATTCATCATCCCCAAAAAAGGTGACATATTTCTTAAGTAATTTTTCCATTGGCACAATGACTTGCACGTAGGACTTTATGACCTTTCAATAATAACCAGTATGCCCTAGAGTCGTGCATAGATGCTTCACATTCTTTGGTGGATCCAAATTGATAATAACAACCATTTTTGAAGAATCCACCATCAGCCCCTTCTTGCAAACAACATTGCCCAGTAATATACCATATCGTACAAAAACAAATGCACTTTTTCAGGTTCAGTGAGATTTGATATTTCTGGAAGGTATCCAACATCAAGCATAGGCTTGAAATATGCTTATTTAATGGCCCAAATATTGTTTAGTCATCAAATTAAACCTCCAAAAAATTTTGGATGTATTCTTTAAACACTACAATGAAAACTCTGGATAATATGGCAGGTGCATTCTCCAACCCAAAAAACATGATTGTATACTAAAACAATCCCCATTCAGCAGAAAAAGTGGTCTTACTCCTATCTTCTGGCACTATCTTCATTTGATGGTACCCTGAAAAACCATCTATAAAGGAATAGGACCCCTATCTTCCAACATTATCCAAAACTTCATTAGTGAACGGTGTTGGTAAGGGGTCATGTTCGTATGCGTCATTCAACTTTCTTAAGTTGACACAAATCCTTATATTTCCCTTAGTATTTTTCTCCTACACTAGCATCGAGCTCACCTATTTAGATTCTTCCATAGGTTCAATTATTCTAGCTGCGACCATCTTCTCAAGCTCCTCCTTCACCTTCTCTTTGCATTTTGGGTTTAGCCTATATGGTCATTATTTTACAGGCTTTCCATCTAGCTTCAAAGTGATCCTCACTATGCCCAGATTGCCTACAATGCCTTTTAACTTAGTGAAATTCATTGGAAACAACTCTTGGTACTCATGAAGTAATTTTATGACCTTACCTATTGTATCCTCATCGCATTAATCTTCTGTGAGCGCAAATTTTGGCTCCGCCTCTGAGCCTGTATTGACTTACTTCGTCTTAACATGTTGTGTTATGTCAAGTATGTCAACTTCTAGTCCCTCAACCTCACATTGTCCTTTTGATTCAAGGATATTAATGTTGTGTGAATATTCCTCACCCTCTTTTGTGATTATATTATAGCATTCTATTGCATGCTTCAACTATGCATTCCAATTAGGTTGTACCCAAGTCGTTGGCTCATTTGGTGTCCGCAAAATTCTTGCTGTGATTTCCTAAATGGCATTGTCAATACAATGAAACCCATCTTCGAAGCTAAAGGTCAATATGAAGCTTTCCTTCAGATTGTACCAGTTAGTGGTTCCATGGTGCAGCTCTGTTTTGAGATACCAATTCATTGGTATCACATCCAAAGTGTGGACAAATATGTCTACCCATTCTGGTTGAGGTTCTTTGCCCCATGCCATAGTCCAACGAGACAAATGTTCTCAAGGATCATCCTGATGTGGAGGTAAATCCCCTCTGTCAATAGAGGTGATCCCTACTAGCCCAGATTGTGTCTAGCAACAATCAAACAATGCTATCACGCAGGTTCCTAATTGCAAATCAAAGACCAATGATGAGGGCCTACCTGGATTCCAACGCTAGTTCTTGTAGAAGAGTTGACGCTCTCGTTCCTTTTCTCCGGCCGGTCACGATCCCCATGATCTCCGTGAATGGACACCTGTAGATGCAAAGAATGACACAAACACAAGCATAAAATCCAATAGATGCAACTATATATCAGTCACAAAGGATATAAATCATCATCATTATAAAAGACAATAAGAGTGGAACCATAATAATAGTCATCTATTATTGATAAACAAAGAAGAATACAACCATAGTTCTGATGTCAAATCCTCCTTTGGCTGGGTGATCAGAAACACATGTCTTCCAAAGATTTTTGGGAATGGGAACAAGCCTCTCTCTCTTTGGTTATTTGGACAAGAATCTCCTTACTTTAGATTTAGCCTTATGGGAATGAAGAAGGCTTCTTGCAGCATGAACTTGACAATTCTCAATCTCTGGAACTAGCTTGCCTAAGGCAAAAGGACAAGCTTTTATAGATAGAGGAGGAGGAGTTAGGATCATCCACAATATTCATGGGATTGGCTTTATCACTAAGAAGCTTCCATGAGAGGTGGCAAACCACTTCCCCTCTATGGAGATTTGAAGCCAAACCAAACCAACTCAAAATAGATTCAGTTCAGGAGTGGGTTAGGATGAATCTTTGGCTGTTGGTTTGTTAAAAACACTACCCATTTTGGCTGGCACAAGTGCGACTCTGTGACAGAGCGCCAGCTGGCGTACCCTCTTTGGAGGATTTCCCCCATTGGCACGAGTGATGCACAGTGAAACCACGCCAATGGAAAAAGGGTTGTTTTTATGGGTTTTTTGCAGAAGATGTCTTCAGGGCAAATGAAGTTCATACTCAAGGGAATACAATGCAAGTGTTTCCAGGTCATGTCACTTCTCACAGGTCTCGGAATGAGTCCTCCAAGGTGTGGGAGAAGGGGTAATAGGTACAGTGACAAATTTCTATGTAACAGACCTGATTATATACCTTTTCAGAAGAGAGAACTTGTATGAAGTGCCACGTGTCACTATTTTGACCTTCGGGTCTAAAAAAATATATATAGGACACTATAGTCTGTCCTCTTTCTGTAACGTCTTACGAAATTTCAATATGATTCTCAAAACAGAAGTTATAATGATTTTCCCTAGGTCACCTGTTTGGAATGAAATTTAGGAGTCTGCAAAAAGGCCAACTTCCTCAAATCATATCTCCACAAATATAGTGTGAAAGGCTCTAAATTTTGGATCCGAGGTTCAAAATTATTTCGATCCAAATGGGTTTTTTTCTTAGCATTTGAAACGTCTTATGAAAAAAGTTATAGTGAAAATTCCATGATGACTTGTTTGGAGCAGTGAAACCCTAGAATCCAAAGCTCTGATACCAAATGTTATGAAACCAACTCACAAAAAGATAGAAAAGATAGTTGAACACCTTAGAATTCAGCCTCTTCAAGAAGGCAACCTCCTTTAAATTACACAAATGAACAATTCTTGGATGATTCAAATGACAAGACCTCCTTTCTATATATAGGAATCTAAGTGGTCATAATATAATTAGAGCCGACATAACAATAATAATGTAAGCTAGCCCAAAGAGTTAGCTCAATTGGTCAAATCAAGTGCCTCACCAATGGGAGGTCACAGGGTCGAATCTCGAAAGCTCTTGGGGTCAGGTCAGTAAATAGGCTGAGGGGTGTTGATGCCCTTCGGGTGGCATCAAGTCAGTGTTAAACAACCCTGGATGTAGCGGCTACCCACTGACTCGGGTATTCGTGAACCAGTATGTGAAAAAAAAAACAATAATAATGTAAGGGCACAATAATAACAATAGTGGGCTTCTATGGGCCACAATAGTAACAATATGGGGACTACATGGGTACAACAATATAATAAGGGGGTTGTACTAATAACAATAAGGGGTTACACTAGTAGTATAGGGGCCTAACAATCAAATACTACCAGTATATTCCAAGGGATGTTTCAACATTCATTTGTTAAATAACATATATTTATTATAAAATATATGGTCGTAGCATGAAGTTAAGGGTTAAACCCCTATCCCTTTTATATGTTGTACTAAGTATCAGATTTAAATTTGTCACCCATACAATCTTCTAAAATTACATAATTATTATAAGGACATACTACGAACATATTTCAAGGGATTTTTCAACACATGTTTGGTAAATAACATATATTTATTATAAAATCTATGGTCATAGCATAAAGCTAAGGGTTAAACCTGCATCCCTTTTATATGCTGTACTAAATATTAGATATAAATATAATGTATAAGAAATTTTCGAAAGAAATCAAATTGAAGATTTTGGTCGACGCATTTCGAACCAATGAGTGTGGTTCATCTTCAGGACACGATCGTGCCCTGAATATGAACCACACCTGTTGGTTCAAAACACATCGACCAAAATCTTCAATGTGATTTCTTCCAAAAAATTCTTATACATTATGATATGGATCACAGAATCTTGAATTTAGATGTAAATATGTCACCCATATTTCTCTTAAACTTTAGAGCTCTTTGCATAATTGACTTACGAATTCACATGGTTTATATGTTTGAAAATAGTTAATTCAAGTGAAAATTCTTGACGAAAATACCTATGTTACCATGGTGTATAACTAATGCACCTACCTTTCATATAGATTTCAGTGGAATGTATTTTAAAATATTATGTTAATGTTTGTAATCTCATACACACATAGCCTATATTATGCATTTATGGTGGCAATGCATGGATCTAATGGTGTGGTCCTCTCAATATTTGTGGCCCAACTTCATTTCGAAAGAGACAAAAATATCATTATATTTGTCATTGCAAGTGTTTCCCATCAACTTATGTAGGGTAACCAAAGGGAGGAATGTTAATCATAACAAGTTTTCATACACCCTTGGTGTAAATAATCTATCGTATATGCATTTAAACAGTAATTTTATATAGATCCAGTTTCGAAAAGCAATAAATTTTTAACATCAAAATTTATAATTGCTTGGTGAAACTATTGATCACATGTATAAATTCCAAAGAAGAACATAGAATATGATCCTGAAACGGTGTTACAGTGTATTGTTTACTTAGAACAAGATTCATATGACAATAAAGAGAAAAGTAATTAGTTTCCATGCTAATCCAAAATAAACCTATATATATAGGAATATAGATATTCTTTTATTGTAGTTATTTCTTCTAGCTTAAATCTCTTTCTTGAATTAATGTTTGGCATGTGAGTTTGCACATGCATAGAATCAATCTGCCAAGGAAATCAGTAGTAACACCCGCTTATTTCTAAAATTCATTACAAAATGATTCCAATACCTCTCATTTTGAAGGGAAATCTAAAAATATATCTTTCTTACTCTACCTTCTTTTTAATATTTAATATATATCTATCAACTAGAATCAAAAGTTTCTAGTTAGATTGAGATTATTAAGTTAGGGATACTTATTTATGAAACTGTGATATGAGTATGAATATCCCTGTGAAGTTTTTAGATATACATTTTTTTTATATTTAAAGTGAAAGGAGATATTTAAAAAACATTTCAAAATAAGTTTACGATTAAAATTACTGAAGAGAAAGGGAAAGACAAGCAACCCAAAATGCAGAATATTACCATATGCACTGGGATGCTATATCATGTCAAACAACTTCTCATATATGTCAATAAATTCATTATAAGGCTAGGAAGCATGGGAATCATCCTTACAATAATAATACAACATTCTAATTGAAAGAGACAAAAACATCATGATATTCATCATTGTAAGTGTTTTCCATCAACTTATGCAGAGTAACTAAAGGGAGGAATGCCAATGATAACAAGTCCACATGCACCCTCAATGTAAATAATATGTCACATATGCATTTAAATAGTGATTTTATATAGGCTCAGTTCTTAAAATGAATAAATTTCTAACATCATAATTTATAATTGATTAATGAAACTATCAATCACATGTATAAATTCTGAAAGAGAAAATAGAACATAATCCTAAAATTAAGCTAAATCCTTGTAGTATTCCATTATTCAATCACAATAGGTATTTATTTATTATCATTCTCCCCTAAACTAAGGAAATTTCAATAAATAAATATATTATTCATTTTATTGAATTTGTTTTTTATAGGGATCAGAAAACGCATTAAAAATGGTTGAAAAATGGACATTATGCATAGAAGTTTCTTATTATCCCAATCTAGGGCAAGCAGTTATTACTTATATGCTATGCAATATTGCGACGAACAAAGTCATCCAAAGGAAATGGAATGTACATGGAAGAATAAAAAACAATGAAGCATATTGTATTGCATTGATAAAAGTCTTAGGAACAGCTAGGGAATATGGATCCAATGGAATTGTAGTCTTCACTAGTTCCAAACTTGTGTGCAACCAGATGAAAGGCATGTACCAAGTTAAAAATGATAGGTTTAAAACAATTGCATGGAGAACCAAAAAAATACTGTAAGTCAATTTCAATCATTTATCATAATACATTGTGCAAATGCTAATAGGGTGCCTACTAATATATTATATGGGGCAATGCCAATTCATGATTTGTTTATGAAAGATGAATTGGTGTTAAGAATCTCTCCATCAAAATTTATTGTTGGACATTATAAGATATCTTTGATATGTATGTGTTTTTTAGTTATAAATGTGTTTTCTTAATGAACATGTGTTTTTTCAATTCTATGTTGAGTGTTCCCCCACTATGTAAGCACAACTTGGTGAACTTGACATGTTTTAGAAGATTTTGTATTTAATTTTCAAAATGTGCACTTCAACATTTGTCTTTTTAGTCTTGAGTATATTTTAAATGAAGAATTTACACCAAATAATTTTGAAGAAACACTCATATAGTTACATCAAATTTATGAATTCTTGATCTTTTTAAATAGCAATTTTAAATATTATAAATGCATGAGGATACCTTCTAAGATGATATTATATATATATTATATAATATATATATATAATATTATTATATAATATATATAGATATATTATATTATCATGGATCGAATTTTCCACTTAATTCCTCAAGGTGAGCATCAATTGAGACTCATGCATCTACTAGAGGGGTGGTCATGAAGCAGTTATCAAATGAACGGGGAGCTCATCATTCGTCACATCAAGATCACTGGTTATTTTTATTATTTATATATTTATTATGTTTATGTGAAGTTTTTAAATGTAATGAATATATCATATGTACTACATATGCAATTTCATTTTTTAGGAGCTCTCAAACTAGGGCCAAAGGATATCTATTCATCAATGGAGGGTCATGCTCAACCCATCGGGTATGGTATATATATATATAATATGTTTATGTGAAGTTTTAAAATATATAAATAATCATATTGTACTACATATGCAATTTCATTTTTTAGGAGCATCTCAAACTAGGTCAAAGAGAGTATCTATTCAATCAATGGAGGGTCATCGTTCACACCATCGTGGTATGGTATATATATGTGTGTGTGTGTGTGTGTGTGTGTGTGTGTGTGTGTGCATTTTCTTAAATGATAAATAGGTAGAATCATATATACATGCATATATGTATTGATTTTCTATTTTTTTAGAAGCTTGGTCAACAAAATCAATCAGCTCATGTACTTAGGTGTGATGGTGATCAACCATCTCTAGGTGGTCATGAATCTCAATCGGATCATCATGATCCTCATCATTTTGGTAAATTATATAATTTTTTATGTTAAAAAAAAGTTGTATAGGTAAATGAATTGTATGTGCATATGTGTGTACATGTCTATCATGCATGTGTATGAATACATTTGTTCACATGTTTTTTATATTTACGTAATTATATTTAATGCAGGGGGTGAAAATGTTGCTCAAAGTAAACATAAGCGAATCAGGGCAATTCAACAAGAAGACCATAGACCAACTACCACCTATCCATCTTATATTCTTGATGAGATTCCTTGGGAAACAAACCTCCAATAATGTACATTATAGATGTGCATAGGTCATTATTCAAAATAGAGGAAAGACCTTCGGAGTTTGGAGCTCCCTACAGAGAATCGAACAAATAAAAATTTGACCGAATATTTTTTTATTTGACCGAAGTACTTTGTTCGGTCGAAAACATGTAACTCTACAACAACTCGACTCTGATCACCTTTCTCCAACTTGGAAATGGTTAAGCTCCATCAAATATGATGAATTTACTTTCAGAACCAATACCAACATTTGCATTATTGAATATACTTTTAGTAGATATAAAATTTATGGAATTTCATTGATATTTGCTAATTTTAATTAATTTTCTAATAAAATGTGTGCAAAAAAATTTAGAATGTCATTATGATTCAGTGAAATCAAAATTTTGTATCTTCCAAAATACACTGTAAAAAATATGAAATATTTATGGTGCATTATGGTTGTCTGTCTTCTTTAATGGATAGTTTTTAGATTTTTAGTTTTTAACTAATAAGTTGAGAAACATGCCGCTATGTTAAACATCTTCAAAATATATAGTTTTTCATAATCGTTCAATTCAAAAAATTCTAGTAATTATGGTGTGCATCAATTGGTTTCATAAATATAACCATATCAAAGTAGAGTCTCTCTAGATTGTTGCAACACATTTTTTGTTTCAAAAACTCCAAGTTAACGCAGAATACACTAATGGCAAAAAAAATGAATTTTTACGAATCCCTTGATTTTTAAAGAACACATTGTTGAACAATTGCTAATTTGAAAAATCAAATGTGAATTAAACAAATCTAAAAATAAGCAATAGAAAGCTAATAAAATTTCTGACAAGTTTTCTTTTTATTGTACAATGAAATTCTAAACAGAAAAATTTCTTTGGCTTGCAAAAAGTTGAAGAACTTCTAAAAATGATATTTTTGTCTCAAAAAAGGGAAAAAAGTGTAACCTAACTTCACATTATGGGAAAATTTCTCTATCTCAATCAAACCTATTCACTGTCCAATACTTAGTATATTTAAACTTTATTCTCATGCTATATAGTACTAGATCAAAACCACTAAAATTATTACTCATCATTTAATGCATTCACATCGACTTGGAAGATCATAAACAAATCAAACCATGTGCTAATATGGACAAAATCCAATAATTAATACATCCCACAACATGTTCAACTAATCCGCACAACCATATATTCAATGCATTTACATTCCTTTTGACTAAAACAATGAACATTTGGACCATATCAAAATATATAATGTGATCCACTGCTTGCAGATGATATCCACACCCAATTACTTGATTTGATTTTTAATTTTTAATTTTTAATTTTTTAATAAATTTATGCATTTGCAGTAGATTATAGACCTTCGACATCAACCATATTCCATGCATTATGTTCACACTAATTCAACATAGACATTAATTCGATTACCGAAAATGAATATTTTCACATCAGTTGCACCTTTCTTGCACTAGCCACAAAGACCATCACTACAACTATGATGAGATTGCTCCATCACTATACTTTTGAATGCTCAAGATCAGAGAAACAAAACTTTGCTTAAATTAATCCACTGTGCTAGGAAGCCAAAATCAATTAGAACCTGGATATGCACATTCA
Organism: Pinus taeda; assembly: GCA_000404065.3. NCBI lineage: Eukaryota > Viridiplantae > Streptophyta > Pinopsida > Pinales > Pinaceae > Pinus > Pinus taeda. The sequence continues at coordinate 164,366 of APFE030169212.1, forward strand.
TTGGCCTTCTTCAATCGCATGTTTTGCTAGACTTGTTTTAGCTTCATACACTCCCATCCACCTTAACACTTACACATGCGCTCCAAAATATCCTACCTCTTCCTTTCAAATAGAATAAGTTTCATAAGATTCCCACAACTTATTTCTTATGCATAACTTAGATCATTTTCTGTGAACTCATTCCAAACTCACCCATCGCTCCCTCTTTTGATTTCTCAAGTGTGTAAATGTGCACTATATTCTATTCCTATACTCAAAAATACACTTGGTGAAATATCCAATCGAAGCATAACATCACCAGATGCATGCTTCATAACTAGATTTGTTCAAGTGTGACTTGATCATGCTCAGGAATAGATCCACGGATTTTTTTTACCTTTTTTTTTTAATGTTGACCCTAACAAATCAACCACGCATCCATAATAGCGTACTAATTCACATGTTTGATCCATCACTCAAATTATAATCAAGCAAGGACATAGTCATTGAGAATCAAAAATATCTTGCAATCTTTGGCCATATGGCCAATATTATCACATATAAAGCATATTATGTAACCAAGAAATGGTAGAAAAGGCTCAAATATTTTTTTTATCCACCTTTTATTATTCTTCTTCTTTGCATAGATCCTACATTCAATAGCCTTGTGCCATAACCATAAAAAAAAAAATTACATGAAGATTGATGGAAGAGATTTTCCTTGACTGATGGCTTGAGAATGATCTTTATTTGGCTGTTTGTTTTGATAAAAATATTTTATGTTTTTATTTCTACAATTAGCTAAAATGTGTCCAAGTTTTCAACAACTGAAACGTTTAATATTTTTACACCTTTTCTTAACATATTCTTTGGCTCCTAATTTAGATGATGGTTTCCTTTGTTTCCACTACAAGATTTTTCTTTAGGATTTTCAACATCTTCCTCATTAGATCCCTTTGAGCTATTTTTCTCTTTTTTAACTCCTCTCTTGCTGAAAATAACTCAAATTATAACTTCTCACAATGGCTGATATGATCTTTGAGCTAACTTCCAATCTCCTCTTCAGTTCTCCTTGCCTACTCCAACTGGGTATTTAGGTCCACAATTTCTTCTTTGAAAGCATGCTCTCTTTCTTATATTATTTGAAGAAAAATTATTTATATCTTTGTTTTCGATTGAGATATTTTATATTATCCTTGCTTGCCCTTTGTTCCCAACTTCAAGAGACACCATTCCACTATGATCTTCATCTTTAATATCATCTAATATTGATTCTTCCATTAGTAGATCATCTTTATTTCATCCTAGAGAATCAAATTACAAATATTTATTAGCATCCTCTTCCTTGATAATCCCTATACCAGTGTGCATACATAATAAAGGAGCATGATTTGGACTATTTGTTGAAAATCGTGTGCACATCTCATGGGGTTGAGGTTTATAATAGAACGAGTATAATAATGTGTATTGAAGAAATCAACGTACCAGGAATGTGTATCATGTAGAGGTGGAATGCAATTTGAACCAAGAGACACACTGATGCAAAAAAAAAAAATTGACACAAAGCATTTGCTAGAAAAGTGGTGTGCATGAAGGTATAGGATAATGATGGCATAGTTATAGAATGATGGGAACCCAGTGCATAGTTTAGATAGAAAATTAATATGGGATTGACTATGTGTGCATGGAGTAACATAGAGGCATATCTAATGAGGTTGAAAAATGTGATTAAGAGAGAAACTATATACAATGTGATGTTGTTTAGAAAAGGTTTTATGACAGAAAGTAATTTCAGTGTGTTGGTCTAGTGATAGAGTGAAGGACAAGTGTACATTGTTCTGAGATATTATGGTTACCAGTGGCTCGTGCGCATGGAGTGAGTGTAACTAGTGCATTGAAAGAAAATGAATAGAGGTCAGTTGGATCTTATGTGCATGGAATGAAGAAGAGATAGTTCATTGTGATGTTTGAATAAATTAATTAGGAAATCATTGTGTTGTACAATGCATTTGGGAGGAGACAAAGAGAAATTTAGTGAAGTAGACACAAGACAATTTTAATGAGTATGGTTGATCTAGAGATGGATCATCGAAAAAGTGTGCATCCTCTATTTCAGGTCTTTGAAGAGACAAAGATGAGATAGCTCAGTGTGGACCTATAATATATTACTTGATATCAAATATCACAAGTGTGTATGGTTGATTATTGTTTTGGTGTAACCAACAATGTGTGGTAATGATTATTGTGTGTGTGGTTGGTGTAGCCATCATAGTGTTTATGTAATTGGATTTCCAATGAATTTCCATCATCGAACAATATGTTGTAATTGTATTCACATAAGTTTGAATTAAAATGGAAATAGATTTTCATTATTGTCTTTGACAAAAGTCTTATCAGGACTTTTAGCCAATTTGATAACCAATGTATAAGAAATATGCCCCCCATAGTCCTTGTTCTTCCGAAATTATAAAATTTGAAGTTGATTTTGTCATTTCTACCATATAATCATTTGGGCTATTTATACCATGCATCTATGTTCAATTCATGTTTATAAGATAATATTTCTTTATAATTTCATCACTGTAAACAATTTATGGAATTCTATCATTCGCTCTAGTAATTATATTAATGTATATCTAAAATGCAATAGAATTTGCATAGAATCAAATAAGAAATCTCCTACAACATATGAAAATTTGTTTAAATGAAATAGATTATGATGGTATATAAATGCATATGTACATTCCATTTCTATAGCAAACATATGCTTCTCCATTGATGCCTTCGCAATCACACTTCAAAGATTTTTTAAATTCACTTTGACATATCACTCCACAATAAGAGTAACAAAACTACTCTTTCGAAATTAAACATTCTAGATTTGTTCTAATGTGACTATTTATTATTCTTGTATTCAATTAGTACTCAGTCTAAAAAAAATATACTTTCTTAATTCACCCAATTATTTGTATTACAAATTGTCTATGCAATGCCAATATCTATTAGACAACAAATTTCGAATAAAGAACAATCAAGAAGATGAACAACATGATATAGATATAGATGATAAATCCATAAAATAATAAAGAATATATACATTAACATACATATATCCAGATCAAAGATTCAACTTTATTTGAAAAGATGAGAGAAATTATTTTGTTATCTACATCTAAGTTCATGTTTTTATATCCATTCACATTATGCCAATTATGTTTTTTATAGGGTTATTCTATATATTTCTCTTTGTTAACTACTTGTATCACATAAAATGTTTTTCTCCTTTTCTATTTTTTCAAAGTTTCAAAATGAAAATAATTTATATTCATTCGAAAATTTGATCACTTCAATGGTTTTTTAAGTAGACTTGTTTTGACAGCATCAATGGTTCTTATATGTATTTTGAATTGATGCGACGATAATCATGATCTCTTATTTTCATTGATAAATTATATATTAAGTTCCATGATATATTCATTTATGTTCGTGTTTTTAAAGCCATTTGCATTATCCCCATTATGTTTTTTATAGGGTTCTTCTATATGTTTCTCTTCATTTACTGCTTCAATATGACATAAAATGTTTTTCTCTTATACTATTTCTTTCAAAGGTTCAAAAAGGAAATAATTTATATCTATTCAAAATTGGATACATGAAATACCATTGCGCCTTCCTTGAATGAGAAAAAATCATCTACAATAGTTAATGTATCAGTAGACCAGATGCATATAGTTATATTCGAGATATAGCATATCTAATCATAAACAAAAATGCCACTATATATATTCCCTTTTTCATATGGCACTACAAATTGTATAATGTAACCTTGCTAATCTACTATTACAGAAAATTTCATGATTGTATTTTCATTCATGTGCTTTTCTATGCACCTTGATGCGAACGAAACATTATGCATATCTTCATTGCAAAAAGTCTATGCATTTATTGCTGGAAACAATGTGGTTTGGTTGAAATTGATGTCAACCTTGTAGCCCATGTTTGGTTGGTATTGATGGTTTCATGTGTTTTACTATTGTTGTAGATGGCAAGAACTATGTATTCTAGTGTGATGGTGTTTTATTCTTGGGAAGACAAAACCATGAGAAATTATCAAGGGTATTTCCCATGGTATTTGGTGTGAGTAATTAGTTGATGCGGTCATCAAGAGAAGTCGTGAGCATTAAATGTGATGATTTTTTCCATACTGATGAGGGAGAAATAAGTATAAATGTATTATGCAAGTGTTGGAGATATGGGAGGCTACATTTCATAATTATGCTTCTTTTACATCTATAACATTCATTTGTGGTTAGAGAGTTATAGTTTGCTTGCAAACTTGAGAAGTTGTTGTAATGTTCATGTTCAGTAGATCATTGGGACCATTGTGGAATATTGTGAAATGAGGTCCACATAGATGTTGAGGAGGTTTGGGCCTTCACCAAGTAGTAGATTTTCAAGATAGGAGTATGGATTCTTACTAGTAGTGGAAAAAAAAATAGTTGATAGGATGTTAGGGCCTTCTAGCTAGTGGTGTCTATCAAACTGTAGTAGAGGTCAAGTCTCCTAGCTAGTAGCAGCCATATAATTTATGCAATGAATTTTTTTGATGAATAATAGAACAATCAAAGAAGCGTAGTAGTAGCATGGTGGCTTTTTTCCCTTTGGGGTTTCCACCAAAAATACTTGTCTCCTTGTGCATGTTTGCCTTTATATTTTTATGATTTTTATGTGTCAGTTTTGTGTTTAGTTAGCATATTCAGGTTTGTTATGTTATGTTGGGTTACTGATCATTTAGAATCATAGAAACCCTAGAATCACTAACTCACCTCCCCTCTTAGTAGTGATCTTATCTCCAACAATCAGTATTAGAGTGGATTCTCTCAAGTTGAGCTTCACCTCTTGAGGGTAGACCGAGGACCTTTGACCAAGGGAAAGAAGAAGATGTACCATAAAAATAAGAGCCATAAACTAGCTAGAAATATTTCATAAGAACCCCTCCTTATGTTTATTAAGGATATTGAAGACAATCATGAAGGTAATGCATTTTGTTTCAATTATGGATGTAGTTTTCATCTTACCTCTAGTTTCACATTTCCTAGCACATCTAGTGATGATCATGCTCTTGGGATTATCAAGGAAGAGGATGATAATCAACATTTTTAAATTTATTCTCAAAGACCAAATAAACATGATATTTGTTGGTGTCCCAAATTGCCCTATTTTCTACCCCATTTTATCCTCTATTTTATCTCAACATAAACCTCTCTTTCCTACACTAGTCCAAGATAACTACCTATTCCTGCACATGATTTGTATTTTACATTAGGATTTATTAAAGTTCTTTATTAATCATTTTTATATGGATTTCATGCCTATTATGTACCTCTTGTAAGTTATGTTAATTTCCTAGAAGTAATTGATAAACTTAGTATTAATTATGAGTAAGTATGACTAGTGCAGGTAGATTCCTACACTGCCACAAGGACTGTCCAAGATTTCCGTGAGCCAAATCTTTCCGTGAGGACAGGTTTGATCCTTGATTCCAAGTTTAATTGTTGATAAACTGAGGAAGGATACCAGTGGCATGTAATCAGGGAATGTTTTCCAAAGTTAGTCTACAGCCAAGCAAGATACATGTTTCATTATAACTGCTGGCCAATTTTGTACTTTCAGTTGTTAGTTCGTTTAGTCAAAAGGCCTAAATAAAATGTTTGTAATTAGTGGAAAATGGCTAAGGCCGAAAGGATGTATAAGATATAGATAATACTTAGGACTAGGTAGCGAACCATCAATTGTAATTTCACTTTCATGTAATCTGGGTATCGCCTCAGCTCTGGGGTTGGACTTGCACTGTGATGTACATTTTCTAAATCGAGTAATACAAGAAATCTTCCATGATTTTCATACACAGTGTTTAATTTATCTTTGATGCATATTTGAGTGTTGATCCTTTTCATTTCTTAGACGGGAAACGAGCTGGTTGGCTGGGGCCCAAACAACCCACCTCCTTTACCCCTTGTACTTCCATTATTAAAAAAGACAGTGTGAATATTTCCTCTTGCAGCTCCTTGGTGTGACAATTTTATATTTATTTCTGAAATTCAGATTTAAATCTCTTTTGTAGTTAAAGTGTGAAATAGATTTGTGGCTTTTGGAGTTAGCTAAGTTTATTTCGTTTATGAAATTCCTTTCTCACATTTCCTTTACTCCCAATCCTTGTGTCTGTAGAAATTTTGAATAATTTAACACATATTCAATGGAGATTATCCTGATCATGTACTATTGCGGAAAACATAACAATACATAAGCTCCTCTACGTTGATCATCAATATAGCAGCATCAATAACAATAAAACATCAAGAGCATTCACACATTAACACAGTATGTATCCCGGGAAAGGCATCTCGCTAAAAACACCAACTATCTGTATATTAATGATTGAGTCATGTAACATTACACAGCATAATACTTCTCACAAGTATCTCCACCTCTGTTACACACAATACAGCTCAGATCTGATCTCCAATTCTCTTCCACTACTTTCCTGCCTCAACTGCGCAATCCTGCAAGAGAATAATGATGAATGGCTGAAGCAAACTCGTATTTCCTTAGCTGAACCACGCAATCCTCATTGGAATTACTCAATCCCATTGATTGTGCAAATCATCATGCACAACTATAGTCACAACTGATAGCAATCTGATCCTCTAACACCTGTCCCTGCTGAACTGAACATGCACTGACATGCAATTGAGTTAAATGATGTATTCTATAGTTGCATTATGAGTTAATAACTTGTGAATTAATTAATAACTAATTCACCCAACTCATCTCTAGTCTATTTGCCAGTTAGACTAAATACAACCAGTTTAACAAAGCTAAACTGAACACAACTCCATCAACTGCACCTCCAGTCCACTAAACTCAACTCACTTGAGTTCTAACTGAAGTCCTGCATGCAAATATTAGTCATCCCATAGGTAACCACGTATTTCCTTCTGGGATCTGCATGTACCACATCCGTAGCTCATCCTGAAGTGCTCCAAGAGAATAAGAAAAAGTTTATAGTCTAAATATTATTATGAGCTAATAATATTTGACTGTTCTATATTTAGACTGAGCAGTCACTCCGCTGTGGTGTCACTCCGCTGTGGTCTAAAAATAGAAGTCCATCTATTTTTTCCATCTTGATCAATCATCCATAAACAACAACCTGCAATCCATAGACATGATCCATATGTCTAAAAATAGACATAGTCTAAAAATAGACTTGCGCCAAAAATAGCCTGTGGGCCCACTTAGTGAAGGCGACTCCTTTCCACTAAGCTCCATCATCTTGTTGCATTCTCAACAAGAATTTATTGTTGCACACTTTTCAACAGTTTCAATTCGCTTTCACTCGGATCATGTAGAAAGCTCTTTCTTGCACCAGGGCATGTGGTTGCCTGCACTTTGGTTCAGTTCTTCATTTTGCAGCAAACATTGAATTACTTTCATGCATATTATTTCTAGTTATTTTGCAAGTGAATGAACTATTAACTTCAGTAATTGTCTTCAACATTAAAAGTATATCTCCAGAAGATCTGAGAACAGTTGCATGAATTTATCATAAACATGTTATACTTGCATTTTATGTCTTATGAACAAAGAAAAGAAACACTTCAAGTGGATTACCAAAGTTAGTTGACGCATGCAGATCACTTAGACTACTGCCTTGATTCCTTTTAGTTGCTTTCATTTCATGAAGTTTACCTCCTTTGCAGGATTTGATTAATTAAATCATTTCTTTTCCACAAATAATTTACTTTAGGATTTCATTTGCAGTTGCAATTCTTTTTCAGCACATATTTCAGTGTTTTCGAAAGTAATTGGAAACTTGGTGAAGGAAACTCTGTGTCGGTGCAAGAGCTTATCTTTTGTCACAGAAACAGAGTGCTCTAAGCCCTAAATCTTATAGAACCTTCACTAAGACATAAATCTTCAGTAATGGAGGTCAAATATACTTTTACACAGAGACATTGTACCTTCACTAGTGCAAGAATATTACAATAGTGCAAGAACATGTTGTTTGTATATGAGGAAGATCAATAGGAAAATAGATCTCTGCAAGGGCCCACCTGTCAGACTATTAGCCATCCATCTAAAGATGAACATAACATTTCATTCCAACATTTAATATTGTTTCAGTTATATGAAAACTCCTTTACTTGATTTAATTGCAAATTGTTCTTTTACATTCCAGCACTAGAGTTTCTTTGGTGTCAATTTCCTTTACGATTGTTTTTTGTCTGATTCTGCAATCATTTCCTTTAAGAAATAGGATTAGGAACATGAAAATTTCCTACCAATTCTGGCATTGCCTATGCTTCATCTCTAAGTTTAAGAAACCCATGGGTTGACAATTAAGTGTTGAGTAGTTTTCTTAAGTGCAACTCTTGCACCCAACATTTTGGTGCCGTTGCCGGGGAGGCAATTTGAATTGGTAAGAATTTACCATTTTTTGCAATAGGGGTAAGTCTTCTATTATTTTTTCTACAGTGTACTTCTATTGTCTAAAGGAATTTATAGGTGCTAATTTATTTTTTTGCAAATTGAATTTTTTATTTGAATTTCATTGTCATTTTTTGAAATGAATACCTAAAAGTGGTAGGGGTCCGAAGCCCACTAAGGGCCAAAGAAATACTAACAAATACAAAACCAAAACTCATATTGGACCTTCTATTGTAAGTCGAAATTCCAAACAAACTCAAACTCATCATGTAGGAACAATCCACCTAGGCTCTAGTAGCAATAGTCCAGGTGTGACACAGCACATAAAGGGGAAGAAGGGGACTGTTGGAATCCATAGTCAGCCTTCTCAGCCTATTGAGAGCAGTTTTTGTGGAAGAACAAAAATCATAGATATGGAAGACCATGCAGAAGGAAGTGGTGAAAATCAGGTAAATGAGGAAAAATCCACTTTTGGATTCTCGATTGTGAATCTTAATATACAACTACAAATGAAAAATATTTCACCATCAACTCTTCCTCATTTCTACAATAAGGTACATGAAGATCCAAACTCTTTCTTATTTGAGTCTGATATTTTCTGTAGATGTTATGATTACTCATGTGATACCCAGAAGTTAAAGTTGTTTCTTGCAACTCTCAAGGATGCAACACTGCGTTGGTTCATGGGACCAGGAGGAAACACTATAAATTCTTGGGAGAAAATGAAGAGAGTGTTCTTATCAAAATATCAGGAATATTGAAAAACTAGAGATATTCAAGATGAAATCTTTACTATTGTGAAAAATGATGATGAAATGCTAGAGGACTACTTGGAGAGATTCACGTACATCCTCCAAAGGTCAAAGCACAAATTTGATCTAAGTACCATTAGAACCTTGTTCCTACGTGGGCTTACTGATGATGCTAGAAATAATTTAAATATGTTAGGACAAGAGGATATTTCTCAAAAAACTTTTGATCAGATTTGTGACTTGTCCAAGAAATTCTCGAGGAACCAATATAGATCCAGTAATGGAATCCAGAATAGAAATAGGAAAACCAAATCTACTGATGCTATGATTATTGGATTAGAAAACAAAATGGACAATATGAAAATTGAAATAATGAATATTGTTAGTAAACAAATAGACTCTTTGAAGCTTCAAAAAAAACTTGTAGAAGAGCAAGAGATATTATCTATTTTTTCCTAAATGTAGAAGAAAGCATCCTTTAAGAGAATGTCCTCTCATTATTAAAGAAACTAATAAATGTGCAATTTGTGCAGATAACCATGCTACAGAAAAATGTCCCTCCATACCTGGGCTGAAAGTTGTACTTGAAGGGGACAACTGAAGCTGAATCACTACATGCTATGGGAGCATGAAGAAATTGGCCTTAGGTAAATGCAGGTATGGTTCCTGAACCACCACCATATTTTTTTGGTTATAATGCACACTCATATTCCTATCCTAACACTAGTCACTCTCAACATTAGCAACATGGGAATCAATATTATTATGGACAACCCTCCCAATCTTTGCAACAAGGATGGAGAGGACCAAACCATTCACATCATTCACATAATTCCTATCCTAGACCTATGCAATCATACCCTCCTACATATGCACCTTACCCAATGCCTCAACCATCATTACCTCAGCTGAGTCAACGTATGCCACCATTACCTTTACCTCCACCATTTCGACCTTCTTAGTTGCCTGCTCAACCTTTACCCAACCCCAATAATAAAGTGGTACAAACTATCCATTCTATGAACCCACTTTCTTCATCCAGATATCAGACTATGCTAGTTGGAGTCACTGATCTCCAATTGAGGTCAAGGAAGGTAGTAACATTAGAAAATCAAAAGCAGCCTATGGTGATTATCAATGAGAAAGGAAAGGAGGAAACTCCTGAGCATTTTGGAAAAGACGACACCATTCAGCCTATCCCTATACATTCTGAGCCCTTATCATCTTCTTCCAACTGACCTCCCTATCTAGAGAGGTTAGTTGTGGAGAAGAAAGACCCCATTCTTGAGTCTAGCCTAACTTCTGAGCTTAGGAACATTTTCATAAGGGTACCTTTTCTCCAAGCTATCAAAGAGATCCCCATATATGCAAAAATCATTAGGGAACTCTGTCTCAAGAAGCTAGGAAGGAGAAGATTGAAACCCTAAACTATTCAATTTGTTGGTAGAATAACAGAGTTGATGATGGGGTGTATGCACATGGAAAAATATACCAACCTCGGAAACCCTCTTATTTATGTTCATATAGGTGATGTCCTTGTCTTCAATGTACTTATAGACCAAGGGGTAGCCATTAATGTTATGACAAAGCAAACCATGGATCAACTTGGATTGGTCCATATTCTTCCTACTCCCATTATGCTTGAACTAGCAGATAGATCTAAAATCAAGGCGGAAGGGTTGTTGGATGATGTGGTCATTTCCATATATTCTTGGGAATATCTTGTAGATTTCATTGTGCTTCAACCAAAGAACCCTGTGGGAGATCATCCCTTGATCTTGGGATGACCATGGCTTGCTATGACCGATGCTTATATCATATGTCGTTCTGGTGATATGTATATCTCCCATGGAGATTCCAAAAAGAAGGTCACCTTATATCCACCCAATAGATCCATTCAGGAAATCCAAGACACTTTATGGTTAGACTACAGTAGTGATGAGGAGACTCAGCTTGTTTCCTTGATACACCACAATGTTGAGTCCTCACAGGAGGGTGAGATTCAAGACTTCTTGAACAATCTAGACACCATGCCTAATTTCGAGTCATTGAGTCAAACTTTTAGTCTATATTTTTAGGAAAGATATGACTCTCTACCTCCATCACCACAATCTCTAGTGACACCTTTTGTACTCTTGAGCCTCATACTACTCTTGTTAAGATTAGTCTAGGTAAATCCTTATATATTAGTTGAAACTTGGATCCTTCTCAGCAAGAGCAGCTTGTGAATTTGTTGTGAAACCATCTTGATGCCTTTGCATGGGGTTATGAAGATATGAAAGGCATCCCTCCTGAAACTTGTCCACACCATATCTATTTTTAGGATGGAGCCTGACTTGTCCGACAACCACAAATGTGAACGAACCTAGCTCTAAGAGACCTTGTAAAGGAAGAATTGCAAAAAATCTTAGATGTTGATTTTATCTATCCCATTTCTGACAGCTATTGGTCTCTCCATTAGTATTAGTCCCAAAGAAATATGGGAGATGGCGCATTTGTTTTGACTACAAAGAGTTGAATAAATCCACTCTCAAAGATTACTTCCCCCTTCCTTTCATCGATCATGTACTCGATACCCTTGCTGGTAAGAAGTACTTTTCTTTTCTAGATGGGTTTAGCGGATATAACTAGATACAGATAGCACCCGAGGATCAAGAAAATACCACTTTTACATGTCCATGGGGTACATTTTCTTACCGAGTACTTCCCTTTAGGCTATGTAATGTCCCAGCTACCTTTCAAAGGGAAGTTTTGGCTATCTTTGCTGACCTTGAGTGCATAGAAATCTATATGGACGATTTCTCAGTGTTTGGTGATTCATTTCAGGAAGCCCTTAGGAATCTAGAAAAAGTGCTTCTTCACTGCCAAGAAGATCATCTTACCTTGAATGATAAGAAATGTAGATTAATGTGCAAGGCAGGAGTGGCTCTTGCGCATATTATTTCCGACAATAGTATCCAGGTTGACCCTACAAAAATAGAAGTCATTTTGAATCTTCCTATACCCAAAAATCAAAGGGAAGTGAGAGTTTTTCTAGGACATGTGGGTTACTATAGGAGATTTATTGAAAATTTCTCAAGGATAGCTACCCCCCTTTTCCAACTTTTGGTTAAAGATAGTAAGTTTTCTTGGTCCACAACTTGCCAACAGTCCTTTGAGATAATGAAGGAAAAATTAGTCCAGGCACTAGTTTTGAGAGGACCAAACTAGTCCCTGCCATTCCATATTTCCTCTCATGCCTCAGATACTGATGAGCCCCAGAAATGGGTAATTATATGGGCTCATTTTGCCTCTTATTTCAACATAATCCACCATTCTCATTATTTTATTGCATGTTTTTTATTATATTTATGCTAATAGAGTGAATTGGGTTAATCATTATGCCAAAAAGTCTAATGTGTGCTTTACGCAGATTTTTGGTCAATTGTGAGACAAAATCAAAGGTTTAATGGGCATTTGGCAGCCAAATTCGAGGAAGAACAAGGAAGAAGATTTGTAGGAGGGTGTTCCCTTCATTTATGAACCATTACCTCGAATTTTCCATCAGGAAATCGGAGCAAAAGCAGCCACATTAATGATTCCAAGGGGCAGCCAAGCAAGTCAAGTAGGACTGTTGTTATCTTTAGTTCTAGGAAGTTGAGTTCCTTAATTTTAGGAGGACTGTTGGGAGTCCCCATTTGTATAAATAAGAAGGCTTAGGACCTCAATTTTTTTAGTTAGATGTTAGCCATTTCATAGTCTATTTTCACACTTTTTTGCTGTGTTGTACTCAGCTCATTTTCGAGCTCGTTTTGCTGACAGTTTTGTGATGTAACTATTATTTTTTTTATCAATGAAGATGAATCTAGCTTTGAACCAACACTAATATTTTCTAAACGGCTGCATATCTTGGTTTAGGGCCCAACCCAAGTGCCTGGCACCTCCTTTGTGTATTTATATGTTCTTTTTTTGCATTCATAAGCTGATTTCTGTTGTTTAGGATTAGTCTTTCTTTGGTGAAATAAGTTGCTTTTGATGATTAAGTTAGTTGTTATTGCTTCAAGTTGTTCACATATTTTGCTGTAGTAACAGAGAAAGAGTTAAAAAGGCTACCAGTAGGCCTTGATCCCCTTTCACCCTCCTTGGGACCATGAATTAAGGACAAGGCATTGGTGTTGCCACTAAAACATTGTTTTCTTCTTATCATGCAATTGCTAGTGTCATGTTTTGAGTTGGAGAAGCTGATATTTGCTTAGATTCATATGCTTCGACCATTTCATGTTCATTTACCATGGCTTTCTCGCATAATTTGCTATTCATGAAGTTCTGTTCAACACTTTTATGTTTTTAGGTCAGATTTTAGGTCAAATTAGGAAAACTCTATTTTTTCGATTCTTGCTTGGGTCAGTTTTAAGAAGTAGGTGTGCAGCTCATTTGAAAAACATTCTAGCTTGTTATTCCTCCATAGCACAACCTGTGCCAACTCATCATTCGCAGGTTTCTTCACCCATTTACCACATTTCGCCAAACTGTCATAATTTCTGCATTCTTTCACAAAGTCACTTTCTTACCATTTGAACAAATCCAACCATCTCTTTCATCCCTGATCTTCATCAAGAGAGTCCTAGACCCTTCAACACCTTCATCCAACCTTCATTTCCTTTTTCCCACCATTTTTTTCACCTTCAACCCTCCAAAAATCACTTTCGGCCTCCTCTTGTAGAACTTCCTGTAGAATCTCCTGTAGATCCCCTGCAGCCTCCTGTAGAAGTTCATGCGAGTGATTTCTCGAAGTTTGATCACAATGGAAGTCTCCAGAAGGGTACTAGGGACTTCTTAGGACCTCCCCACACCTTCCTCGCCCTTTGCAAAAACCAACTCCATTTTCATTTGTCACCAAACCACTCCACAGCCACAATTAGTCAAATCACAAGCATAATAAATCCACATAAAAATACTCAAAATTGCAAAAAGATGATTTCTTTCCATTTCTCTTTAGAAGTAGCTTGAATAAATGCAATTTACCTTTTCACTAATCAATGGCACCCATTCAATTAGTTTCCATCTCTTTTCTTGCACGATTAGGGTTTGCTAGGGTTTGAGTTCCATTTTAGTTTTCATTCTCTTTCTGCAAAAATAATAGCTCCTGTAGAATTAGTCTTCTTCCATCACAGTAAAAGCTTCTTCTGAGAACTCATAGAAGTTGTCTTAAGCTCCTAGCGAACTTGTGCCAGCTAATCAAGTGACAGCTTGTAGTAAGAGCTAGTACTTGTGCATACAACACTGTCGCTTCCAAGTTTGTTACGAACTACTGGGTTGATAAAAGTAAAGAAGGAAGCCTTAGGAGTTGCAGCATTATTGATGCAATACTGGAGCTCATGAATCGTTTTGGTGTCGTTGCCGGGGAAGCGTTAGAGTATTTTATGATTACTACTTTTCTTCTATTTTCTACTGCAACATTCTGCTAAGTAGTTTATTTCAGCAAGAGTAGAGTAGTTGTTACATTTCAATTCCGCAGTCCATTTCTGCAAAAATAGATTAGACATTTCTTGCTTTCATTTCAATTCTGCAATTTCATTTTATCAAGCATAGATCAAACATTTCTTGTTTTCATTTCAATTCTACAATTTCTTTTCAGCAAGCGTAGATTAGACATTTCCTAATTTCATTTCAGCAAAAGTAGAATAAACATCTCCTGCTTTCATTTCAATTCTGTAATTTTGATTTCAGCAAGGTTTTTTAGTTAGCTGCAATTTTTTTTTCAATCCATTTCAGTTTCTGCATGTACAAGCAGAAAAAGAAACACAAAAATTCAAAAAGGAGATTTCCTTTCATGCCTCGTAGGAGTAGAGATAATTTAGAAAAATGTTTGCCCAACACCCCCACTACTTCACACATCCAACCTTCTCTCTTCTTCAATGGCTGCAATCAAGAAACACCCTTAGGTAATAGACAGAAATATTTGAAGAACCTATAGGGGAAGAAGAAGAAGAAAACATTTCTGTGGAGCCTATGGCTGAAAACAGAAATGTTGGGAGCAATAACTTTTCTCCCAACTCATCCCTTAGAGGTGAATGTTGAAATCTTCTAGAAGATTTCAAGAGTGAGATGAGGCAAATTCTTGCCATGCATATCAAAAGAATACAAGAGGAAGCAGAGAGGTATTTGGCCATAGTTTGTCCCATGTGCACTAGAAAGCATCCTAGGAACGAATGTCCATTGCACTCTATAGAAGTGTGTTTTGTTTGTGAAGAAGACCATCCTACATATCAGTGCCATTCCTTATGATCTAAAAATGGAATGTACTTGTTTAAGGGTGCAAGGTATCCATTTACCATAATTTCAAAGGTGAGCTATATACTCCAAGTGACCTCTAAAAAGGTGGAAACTTCTTATTTCTTATACAGAGATAGACTGTAGGGGCATTCACCGGACATGTCACCTCTAAAGAGAGGATGAGTTCCATAGGCTACCTAGCCCTCTACAGGCTCTGCAATAAAGAATAACAAAGTAAACACTTAGAAGTCTTTGACATAACACATACTTGAAGTTTGATGTCTTTGCGGAAATAAGACAAAAAAAAAATTAACTTTTCTGCAGCTGAATAGGTGATTTTGTGTGTATGCAAGTTATGTTATATTTGTTGTTAACACTTTATATCAGTTCTATTTAGCAATCATCTTTCAGCAATAAAGAACATCAAAATGAAGCAGTTCACCCCTTCTGGGCTACATCTGTTGGACCAAGCCTCTCCAACTAGGCTTGTCCTCTTGTATTAAAAATGCTACAAAGGCTAATACAAGAACATTAGTGTCTCAAAAGATAGATCTAACTGTAAGAACAGAATCAGAAGATAGGAATTAGCTAAACATGCTCTTTCCTAAGCACTAAGCAGTGAAATTGTACCTGATACAGTACTTTCCCCAATTGGCCCTAGTGGCCATTTAGAATTTCATGGAAAATTTCGAGATGAAGATGACCTCAATCGATTCTAAAACCTCTACCATTAGACTCAGAAGGTCGAAAATAGCAAACATATGCTTTTGAATCACCAAAAATGGATGAACATAGCCCCCAAACAGCTCAAGCACTAAAATGGCCCTGGTGGCCCTGAAAGCTTCCCTAAAGCTAAACAGTGAGAAGAATGCCTCAACAGGCAAAACGAGATGTAGAAATGGATTCAGAATACTGAATTCCTTCAGAATGGACCTTCGTTCCACATTCAATGGCTGTACAATTTCCAATGCAGCTCCCAAACTGATTTGGCCCTCGTGGCTCTTGGAACTTCCACAAAGCAAAATCACCTGCACATGACCTTAGATGACTGTGAACCCTATGCCAATGGCTTCATAAGGTCGAGGAGACCCAAAATAAAAAATAAATAAAAAAAATTCATCCAAAAAGGACTTTCCTAGCCAAAGTTATGGCTCATTAAAGTTTCTCCAATCTGCCCTAGAAAAACTCCAGATAAAACTGGCTAACTGCCAGATAACCCCGCTAAATTTGGCAATTCCGCCATTTTTGGAGCACTCTGCCAAAAATCTGCCAAGTTTACTGTGAGTTAACGGCTAGTAAATCTCTCATGTGACCGGAAATCTCGGGCTGGTTGTTTACATTGAAGTTC
>APFE030169231.1:0-71776 GCA_000404065.3 Pinus taeda
ATGGTAATAGCTATTATCATAATTAATATTGTAATAATAATAGGTTAAAATTAATAATAATAACTATGTTGTAATTAAAAATTAAAAATTATTAGGGTTAAACTTAAACTGTTATAGTATAGTTACTAACTACTAACTATTAGAATAGGGGAGGAAAATCTACCTACTGAGAGGTATTGGTGACCTTAATCTTACTGATTAAGGGCATCTAGCTCCCACTAATCTCAATACCATTGTCTCTGTTGAGATTCTGGGGATGTTTGATAATTTCAAGAGCTTCTCTAATCTTTCGTCTATGATGTTGTTCCTCCCTTGCGATAATTGAGGCGCTATCCAAGCAGACATGGTGCTTTGTTTTTGAGGAGTGTTCTGCCAAGGCCGAAGTACGAGATCTTTCATTCCTAATATCAGCTCCATGTTCCTTGAGTCTTGTCTGCAAGGAGCGACCCGTTTCACCAATGTAGCTTTTCCCACATGAACAATCTATTTTATAGACTCCCTTAAGCTGATGTCTATCAATATTATCTTTGACAGACCTCATACCTTGCCTAATAGTTCCAGGAGCTGAGAATTGTGCGGCTATGTTTTTCTTCCTTAGGATTTTAGCAATCTTATCAGTTACCCCATGAATATAAGGGAGAAAAACCCTACCACCTTGAGGTTGGTCTTGAGCCTTAGGTTGATGAGATGATACACTTATTTCAGCTTTCTCTGTTGCTCTTTTAATCTCTTTATCTTTGTAGCCTATACTTTTAAAGGTTGAGACTAAATGCTTCTTTTCTTGTAAACCAATTACCCTCTTCACTTTTGGTTGATAAGACTCCACATGAGGCATGGATTGGTAAAAAAAGATAAATAAATAAAAACTTTCTTAAACATAGATTTTTTTGTTGTGATACGTATGTACATGTTCTAAAAGAAAAGAGGAATAAGTTTGATAATAAAGACGAAAGTGTATCTTTATTATTTATAAACATGGTATAACATGTTATAAACATAGAACCTAGAAACTAAGAAGGTTTTTTATAGTCAAGATGTTGTATTTAGAGAGGTTGAAGGTGTTTCCAAATAGGAAGTCATACCAAGGGAAAAAGAACTAGAGAAAATATAGTTTGAATTGAAGGATAATGACTCTAACTTAATAAAATAGTAAGAATCAAGAGAAGAAACACCTCATATTATAGTGTTGAGGATATCAACTTGGGAAAGAATGAAACTAGAAAGTTATACTCCATCTAATTGTCATTATAGTTTTTATTTTCCTATACTTAATGATGATCCAAAAATTGTTAAGGGGGAAGAAGGCTATGGTTCAAGAAAAGGTAATCTTAGATAAGAGCGAGGCTTGATATCTATTTGATCCAATGGATATCCAAGACATTTGACTTTATAAATTAATAAGTTGGATATTTTTCAAAAGGTTTTCCCTTTTCACAAGATTTTAGCATCATTGTATCATGGATTTACAAATTTTGTTATATGGGTAGGGGAGGGAACCTTCCTGACTTTTTTCACAATGAGCCGTGCAATTGAATGTAACTTCCTTGAATGAAGAATTCATGGAAACTTCAATGGAGAGTTTTGGGAAATGTTTGCTAGTACCCAAGTTATTGGTAACTTGCTTTCACTTGCTTTGTTGAAAAATGGAATGGAAGGAAAAGGCTTTGGCACAACATTGTTGTTTATTTTATTTATTGAAAGCATGACTTTGGGCATAATTTTTGGATTCTTTTTAGATAAATAATGGTATGAATGAAGGCTTAATGTTCAAGCTAGTGGTGTATTAGGGCTCGACCATAAGGTAGAGGGAGAGGGAGAGGAGTCTTTTGAATTGAAAGCTCTCCATTTTCAAAAGGATAAAGAGCTTGCCCCTCTGTTTTCAAAAGGCCCATTGTTGCGGTACAATAGAATTTCCCTAAATGGTCTAGTATTTGTTGGTCGGGGTGTTTTTAGCCTAACAAGCACAGGGAATAAATGAATTGATTTCAACGGCTATCTGAAAAACGCCTCAAATGTGTTGGAGATTTTTTTTTGTTCCCCTATTTGATAAAAGGATGTTATTGTTGATCCCTTTGCTTGTTTACTCGGGCCTTGAAAAATCATTCTTATGGGTAGAGTTTACAACATATGTTTCATCCTTGCAATTGGTGTATCAGGGGTTGGAGGTACTGTGGTTTTTTTGAAGTTGTTGATGCAATTTTCTCATTATTGGTTGGCCACTTGAGAACTAGTTTTTTCTCTGTCACCCTCATCATGTCTGGTGGTATTATATTTAAGATAGTTGTGCTTTTTTTATTGTGGTTAAATCAAAGCTTTGGGAGCTGAGCAATAGACTTAATCAATCTACTAGTCATGGAAACATTTTCAGGTTTAATGGATGGAGCTTTTAACACACAAATAAATGCTTTTCTTGAGCTACTTTTTCCTCATGATACGGTCCAATGCTTGTAACAAGAGGTATGGATGACACTGTCAAGATTTTGACCTTACTTCCTACTATGAACTGGGTTCTCTGCTCCAACACACGACCGTAATAACAAACATGCGCTTCTATGGAGATGAGTCATCTGTGAATTCCAAAGTTACCACTTGTCCTAGAACCTTGTTAAGCAGTTCCCTTAATTGAAATATCTACATATGTGATTCAAGCTTGTGGGTGCACTTGAGAACTTTAAAAGCCCATAATAGGGCTTCCAATGATCTTTCCATACGCCCTTCTAGAAGGTTGGCTTTGTTAATTGGAACAGACCACAATCTTAGAATGTTTGAAGCTTATTAAAGGGAGGTGTACTTTTAAATCAAATTTACAGAAAGAGATGGCTTGTATAAAATTTAATTCCAAGGGGACATTTATCCTATGGTTATTTAATAGGTTGTAAGGAGGTTGGAGGGTGGAGGTAGCAGGATTCTGGACTCCCTATATAAAATTTCAATGAAGCCATCATTTGAATGAAGGGTAGAGGTAGCAGACCTTTGAACTCCTTATGATGGGCTCATTGCATTTAGTAGTTGATGGGTGGAGGTGGTTGGACCTCCAAAAAAATTTCTTCAGCCGATATGTTTGGTCTCATCCTTTGAGAAAACTCCTTAAGCTCTGGAATTTAGCTCGAAGGTGATTGGCTACAAGAGAGACCACAATTCATCTGAATATAAGGTTGGGTGGAGAGTTGCAGTCATGGATTTAGTTGCCCAAACCTAACTGAGATAAGTATCTATCACTTTTGATCAATATAATGGATTTCATGTTTTTTTATTAATTGAAAATGATTCCATTGATGTGTAAGGTATGACCTGTGATGTGGTTGTTCATCTAACAATGACATCGTTACTAGTGTTGTTATTTTGTAATGCCTCTATAATGATGTGTGTAATGGAATTCTTGTTGAATAACTCATTACAAACTGATACTTAGCCCTAAATGTGGACCACCATGAAGACTTGCTAAATTATGACCTAAAATACTAGATTTGGAAGTGTTCAATAATGAATTAACCGCCACACACTTGAATATGTTTGTTAGGCGGACTAATCCCTCTTACGGACAAGATGGATCTCCCTAGACCTCAAAGAAATCTAGTAACAAACAAGAAAATAATTGTTACCTTTCCTTAGCTTATGATTGATTGAAACAAATAATATGAGAGGGATCACTTACAAATTTATAGAAATGCCTGTTGAAGTCCCTTTCAGTGCCTTCGACATTTAGCTTCCCTCTTATGCTTTAGAGACCATTCCAGTATTTTCCAAAAATTTTCCATGATGTTTTGAAGGAGATCTGCATAGATAGAAACACACAAAGGATCAAAGCATCTAGTGTATAGAATGAAAGATAAATGAACTACTTAACTCATCATATATCATAAATAGAATCAATAACCAATCATAACCTATGTGAGTGACCAAGGAATCCCACAAATGATATCAAAAAAGACATAATTAGGAAAGAACAATTTTTTTTATTAAATAAAAGGAAGAACAAACTTACAGCCTTAAAGCCTTGATGTTACAAGCCTCTTTTCACAATCTCCAATCCTCTCCTTGGATGAAAGGCCTCCTAGTCTTATTTCTACAGCATAAGCCTACCTTGAATATCCCTCTCCAATCCTTTGGCATGTGTTTGATTTATAGACCAAGAGGAGGAGGTTTGGTATCCATTTCCTGAGGGATGAGATCCACAAACGGTGGGATAGGGGATCCACAAAGAGAGGGAAGTTTCTCCATGATGGGAGGGATCAGGCTTGAGTAGGCATCCATTCGAAGCTATTAGTTGGGAAAGATTTACTAACAAAGCTTCTAGACTTTACTTTTTATTTTTGACTTGTGTTAAGTCATGTGCATAGGCCATAGTGTTAGACATAGTGCACTTTCATGCAGTTTATAATGGTCTCTTCTGTGTATGCGCATAAATGGACTAGGGAACTGCACCGAAAGCCAAACATAGGTTTTTGAGCCTTGAGATCTAGGAATTTCATTCTCTTTAGGATTGTTTGGGTTCTAACCTTGCAAGGGGATGCATTGGAACACTTTGATTCATAGTGAAAGATCCAAATTAATGGTCATTTGCCTAACGCGACAAAATGACATGTAACAGGTTGCCCCCTAAAGTGCAAAGTCAGAAAAGATGTTTGATGACTGTAGTGCTTTATCATGCCAAGGTTTGGGTTAGAGACTGCAGTTGGAGACCTGAAACAATCAATCAAATGTTACAATGAAATATAAAATCACCGCTGAGGTAAGAATTCAATACTTGCAGCATAAATGTATCAAATAACTAGTACAAAAATACATTTGAAGGTCCACGTCAATAGATGACATAGTATGGACCTAGCGACCAATTTATCTATGTTTACAATCATGAATATTTAATAACTCCACGCAAATTGGATGAATGAAACTAGAACCAGGGTCTTGATCTCCATCTCTCTATCTGTAGCACAAATCTAACCATGTGAATGAATGTCTCATAGTTGAACATGGTAGAAACCACTTGATTATCAGTTAATGAGGTGAACCATTAACAAACGTGATAGAAACCACCAATAATGAAAATGGTTCTCAAGGCACTTCCAGTACAATCTATGAAGTGTGAATAGATGTGCTGAATTCGAACACTCATAGAATAATTCGATCGAAGGTCAATGACGAGAACTTGTCCTTGAATGCGAGAAACCTACCATTAAGGCATGCAGGCTCCAAGGTACTAAAAGTTTCTAGATAAACTTCCTATATAGTGAGCTGAATTTTATAGGAAGTGACCCCTCATAGGAGGACCTACGACATGAAACTTGTGTCAAGTTTTGAAGAACAACAGTTTGGAGTAATCTAGGACTGGCTCAGGGATGTTAGACGTGATTGAAGACTATAAATGGAAAAGTAATTTTGACTGAGGTTGGACTTCTCTTGAACATATCGGCAACACGACATTCTGACTTGGCAACTTTTAATCAAAAGTAATACCCAAAAACAACTCAAGACTTTCATTGAGGTGTGGTCAATTAGGAGACAAATGGATTTCCTAACCCAGACACAAAAGTGATGTAGTGTCATGTTCAAGAGAGACATACTATCTTTGTAATATAAAAACAAACGTTCTTTCCCACTTTCCTCCCACCATTACTAGCAAGTACCTCTTTATTGTTGGAAACCTTGAGGAGGATAACATATGCTTGTCCTTTAATCTCATCCTTCGGATGAGTCCTTCGAAGTGTTTTTAACGAACCCTAGGAAGGAGTCGTTCAATCTCATTATGAGTAACGAGTCCTACATTGTTTAATTTTTACGAGTCCAGTGAAGGGGTAAGTCGATGTCGTTTTCATGTTTAAAGAGTTTGAAAAGACACAAAAGAAAACTCGTTCATTTCTTTCAATGTAAAATTTTAACGAGCTTAGAGCAAGTAAAGCTCGGTGTTTTTCATTTTTAGGGAGTAAGAAGAAAAACATAAGTAAACTCCACAGTGTCATTTTTCATAACTTTAGTCTCTCAAGCCCAAAAGGGTAAAATAATGCAAAAGATAACTCTATTAACCATGATTAGTCAACATATACCTTTTTCGTAAATAGTCTAGCTCAGTCCGTAAAAGGGTTAAACTTATATTGAATAGATGATTGTTCATTTAATTTTACAAGTTTTAGTAGTCAAGTACTCGGTGATCTTTTCAGGTTTAGGGACTCTAAAAAAGGCATAAATAGAACTCCCAGTTTCAGTTTTTTCGTAAGTTTTTTATGAGTTCGAAAAAGTGACAAAAATGTACTCTTCACCAAAATGATTCATTTTCGTAAATAAAATGTGTTCTGCACATTTAAACTCAAAAAATAAAAGTCACTACTCAAAAATATAGTAAAAACATTAAAATTTTGGATTTCAGAGGCTAATAGGAAAAAAATAATATTGTAATGGGCCTAAAAACTTATAAAAATCCAACAAAGTAAAAACTTTTTACCATTTGAGAGTGGTTGAGTCCATTTTTCACCAAGAACTTCAAAGGTAGGTTCTGGGGAAACGTTGGACGAAATCACGATCCGTCTTTTCCAGTTAAATTATATCTTTGATATCTTCATTTTAATTGTTTTTATTTTATTTTATTTTTCACTATGTATTTTGGTTTTTTTTTGGGGGGGGTGGTGTTGGAAGTAATACTGAGAGGGGGAGGGGGCGAGGTGAATCAGTATTAGCAATTCAACAATATTTCATTTCCATTAACAGATTTATATACGCTACTTGTGTTAATGAAACTTGCATGTATACACAACTGTGTATAGAGCAACCAACGTATACCTTGCAAACTTATAATTTAGTTAGTTTATCTTTAATCTATGTATCAGAACCATATAACCAGTAATTGGATGCAGTAAACAGAACATACAATCACACACATGAACACAAGATATAAGGTGGAAATCCAAGGTGGGTGAAAACCACCTGCTGCAATCGTCTTTGTCTTTCTTTAATAAGAAACTTATTTTTACAAATTTTGTATTGGTGTAGCCTTATACCAGTACGCAAGCTTCTGCCTACAGAAGGCTACAACCTTCTCTCGTTCTCCAGTTTTTCCTGGAAGGTAGCTACAACCCCCTTAGCACTTGTACTAGCTAATGTGTTTACTAGTACGTAGGTGCTGACCTACACAGGGCTACAACCTTCTCTTTTCTTCCAAGAACCATGTTTCATATATTTTCAGACTGGATCCATCAATAACATTAATCAAACATCAAATATATTTGCATCAACCAATTTCCTTTGCACCAACCAGAAACTTAATCAAAAAATCACTTTTCTGAATGTTGTAGCCAGAACACAGTAACAGAAACCAAAACCCAATCCAGAACCCAGAACACTACAACAGTAAACAGAAGTAGCTAAAACATATTTTATGAGGTGTATGCTACTTCAATGTGTCGAACCTACATGCATACGCACTTTTCTCAAGGCAGACCTGTGTATACGCAGTTTTGAAATGCTGAACCAGCGTGTATACGCGCCTTTGCTATACTGAACCTACATATGGATCTGTAAAAGATGATTTAACCTTTACCACTATTCAGACATCAGCTATACCCAGATCATCAAATTTACATATTACGACATGCACCAATTATTCAGATAAAAGATCAAAAACCACACAAAGATACTTCTCTTCAAGCCTTAAGATCTTGATCCATCAATAGAACTTATCCTTCTTCAAGAGCTCAGGTTCCTCCTTGATTTAGATCCAACTATGCACCATAACCAATGACCAGTATTCTAGATCTTGCTCTTCATTAGTTATTCAATACTTGAGTGCCTTTGCCTTAGATCCAACATGTACGCGCCTGTCCTTGTGTGAAAGTGTGTGTATACGCATACGCACCTTTGGGTCGATGAACCCACGTGTATACGCGGCTTGGTCAAGGGATCCTACGTATATCTCTTTTTCCTTCATTCTGAGAGCCTGAACTGAAATCTGTCGTCTGAGTGAGTTGCCATCAAGGACAACACCTGTGTCATAGTGCCAAACCTATGTCATAATGCCAACAATCTCCCCCCTTGGACTTGAATGGAAACCCCAAGTCACTCTCCCCCTTTGTCATCAAGGGCAAAGGGTTATGCTCCCCCTGAGTACATGTTGAATTCTCTGATATGATGAAGTGTGTTGTTCATGCTCCCCCTGACTGTAAGCAAGGTCTGTAAAAAGATGTTTTATAAGAAGAACATGACTCTATACATCATAAATGACCTTCCTATCACCAAAGACTCATACATACATCCATCTCCCAAGATTGACTCATCCACCCAACCAAGTGGGGATACACCAAAAGTTTATACATGATAAAACAAGAACATTACATCATCCATCCCAGGCATAGTGGGAAAACAAAATAGGTCGTTGCATGACCTTGATAATAAAATATATACATAACATAGAGACAAAATATCTAAAACAAGACTATGATAGTCATCAGCAACTATCATCAGCAGCATCTGTCAATCACCATCCAGACCAGCGACCATGGTCTCCCTCTGCACCTGTTCCACCTGAAACAAAAACAATTGTGGAATTGTACCAAGATCTTATAAGATAATGCCAACAATTAGAAGTATATGCTCCCACTGAACTTGTGCCAGATAATCACTATCAGACCCATATCATACTCTTTTCATCCTGAGTCTGGCCCATTGATATTCTTCAAACCAACATATATGTGGTTGTATCCACAAAAACTAGCGTATGTACGTGGATACGCTTTATGAAACTCGCGTACAACCAATGTTCTCTGAAATAAAGAAGTAACAACGACAAGATGATGCATTAATTACTCCCAGCTTCTATCTGAGGTATTCAAATGTCTTTTTGGGCAGTGGTTTGGTGAAAATATCAGCAACTTGTTCCTTGGAGGTAACATACTCCAATTTGACCTTTTTTCAAGCACTTGTTCCCGGAGAAAATGATATTTGATAGGTATGTGCTTGGTCTTGGAATGCATGAATGGATTCTTTGAAATGCTAATTGCACTTGTATTATCACATAGAATGGAGAGAGGTGGAGTACATGTGATCTGAATGTCTTGCAATGTTTGCATCATCCAAAGGAGTTGTGTGCAACAAGATGTAGCAGCCACATATTCTGCTTCAATTGTAGATAATGCAATTGAACTTTGTTTCTTGCTGAACAAAGACACTAATCTAGAACCCATATAGAATGCACCACAACTAGTGCTTTTTCTATGATCCACGCTTCTTGCCCAATCTGCATCTGTGTATGCATGAAGTGTAAGATCTATGTCCCTAGGATACCATAAGCCAAAATTCTAAGTTCCTTGAAGATATTTGAAGATCCTTTTGACTGCCTCAAAGTGTGATTCCTTTGGATTTGCTTGGAATCTTCCAACTATTCCCACTGCATGCATAATGTCTTGTCGGGTACCTGTTAGATAGAGCATACTACCAATCATGGATTTGTAGGTTGGTTGATGTACTGCTATTGATTCATCATTTGCGCCGAGGCTGCATCCTATTACCATAGGGGTACATACTGGTTTAGAATCTTTCATGCCATATTTCTTCAAGATCTGCTTGAGGTACTTGGTTTGTGATAGAAAAATACCATCTTTATTTTTTTGAAATTGTAAGCCAAGAAAATATGTGAGCTCGCCAAGCAGGGACATTTCAAATTCTTTCTGCATTACCAAAGCAAAGTTTTGATTCATGGCTTCTTCATTGCTACCAAAAATGATATCATCAACATACACAACAAGTATTAGCAATTTATCATTGTCAATTTTTATATATAGATTGATATCTGTTGATCCTTTTGTAAAGCCTTGTTGATGAAGGTATTTATCAAGACGATAATACCAGGCCCTTGGAGCTTGTTTTAGACCATAGAGATCCTTTCTGAGTCTGCATACAAGCTTTTGATTATTTCCAAGGATGAATCCGTCTAGTTGCTCAATATATACTTCTTCTTCTAGGTCTCAATTAAGAAAGGAAGATTTCACATCCATTTGATATACTTTGAACTTCTGAAAGCTAGAAAGAGCAAGGAACATTCTTATGGCTTCAAGTCTAGCAACAAGTGAAAAATTTTATTCAAAGTCTATACCTTCTTGTTGAGCATACTCTTTACAAACAAGTCTGGCCTTGTTTCTAATAACTTCTCCATTTTCATTCAGCTTGTTTTTGAATATCTATTTGGTTCCTATGACATTCTTATCATTAGGTCTAGGAACTAATTCCCAAGTATTATTCTTTTCAATCTACTCAAGTTCTTCATTCATGGCCTTGACCCAACATTCATCTTTGCATGCTTCATTTATATTTTGTGGTTCGATGGAGGAAAACAACGCTAGATAGCTTGAAGCTTCTGTAATAGTTCTTCTTGTCTGCACACCTGCCTCTTTCTGCCCCAAAATTTGATTCTCTGGATGATTCTTCTAAACATACCTGGATGGAGTCTTTTCTTCTACCCTTATTTGTTCTTCTAGTGCCTCATTGGTTTCTTCTTCAGAATTAGTCTGATTTGATGTGGAAGGATAGTCCTCATCTTCTTCATAATATTCGGTTTTTACCTGCGTTGGATTTTTGCCTACTTCATCAACCCCAACATCAATACTTTCAACAATTTTCCCAAGTCTTTTATTATAACACTTGTATCCTTTACTTTGGGAAGAGTAACCAAGGAGAATGCCTTCATCTGCTCTATGTTCAAACTTTCCAAGTTTTTCATCAATCCTTTTGATGTAACATTTTCTTCCAAAAACTTTGAAGTATTTTATAGTAGGAGTCTTACCATACCAAAGTTCATGTGGAGTTTGAGTGTTGTTTACCTGGAGGTTTGTTCTAGAGAATAGTGACGGCAGCAAATGCAGCTTCACCCCAGAAGGTTGCAGGAGTTCCAGACTCATCTAGCATAACACGATCCATTTGTTGAATAGTTCTATTCATCCTTTCTACCACTCCATTTTGTTGAGGAGTTCTTGCAGTAGAGAATTCCCTTCTTATTCCATGTTCTTCACAGAAGTCGAAGAATTCATCTGAGGTAAATTCCCCTCCTTGATCTGATCTGAGACATTTGATTTTGTGATCTGATTCATTTTCAACTAAAGCTTTGAAGGCTTTGAACTTTTCAAATGCTTCATCTTTATGCTTTAGAATTCCTATCCAACACGTTCTTGAAAAATCATCAATGAACAATATAAAATATTCTTCTCCACGAGGTGACTTTTTCCTTGATGGTCCACATAAGTCAGTATGAACAAGTTCAAGAGGCTTACTAGCTGATCCTTCCTTTTCAGGGAAATTTGTTCTGGTTTTCTTACCAAACTGACATGATTTTCATATTGTATTTTCTGGAATGCAGATATCTGAAAGATCACGAACTGCCTGGCATCGGCATGCTTTTCTTATTTGAGGGAAGCTTAGATGCCCCAGTCTTCTGTGCCATAGTCAGTGTTCATCATTTTTGCTTAGATAGCATTGTTGTTGTCCTCCCTTGAGTATGTACAAGTTGTTTGGAGTTCTTACATCTTTGATCATTATTTCTCCTGTATCAAGCTCACGAACAACACATCCATTTTATCGAAATACAACTTCATTTCCTTGATCACACATTTGACTGACACTTAATAGGTTATGCTTTAGACCATCAACATACATAACATTCCCAGCTTTAACCTTTTCTTTTAAGAGAACAGAGCCTTTACTGTTTATGATTGCAGGAGTGTCATTACCAAATGAGACCTTCTTTTCCTTTTCTAAGGCATTATATGACTGAAGTTTTTCTTTATCACCTGTCATGTGTTTTCAGCATCCACTGTCGATATACCAATGATTTCCTTATCCTTCTGCATACAAGGCTATTCCACATATTTATGTTTGCGGTTCTTTCTTTCTCCACGTTTTGGGACCCAATGAAGCTTGCTCCTTCTGAGATGTTTGCCGAAATTTACACCTGCATCCAGAATCTTCATGACTGAAGTTGTTACAGATAGAACATTCTATTTCATTTTCAAGAGCAGAAAAGTTATTGTAGGTCCTTTTCATGATCCCAATCACATTCCTTTGATTTCGTGCTTCTCTAGTCATGATGGTCTTGTAAGCAACACATTGAGTAGCTTTGTGTCCAAAGTTAGACATGAAAACAATTGGGCATTAAAGAAATTCCTGCAATTATCAAATCTACTGACCTGAAGATTGTAGTTTCCATTGACATTCATTCTTGAAGCAAATTGAGACTAATTTACCTGTGGTTGGTTATAGCTTTTATTCATCCTTGAAGTAGATCGAACCCGATTTACCTAGTGATCTTCTTTATGACTTTGCTGACAATTGTCAACCTGTTCACTTATTCTTGTTGCATCAAGATAGCTTTTGGAGGTTTATGGCTTCTGTGCTTGAGATGCTTCTTCAGTATATCCAAGACCTGCCTTTATCAGAGGAGAATTCTGCACTTTGATAATTTCATCTAAAGATTCTGATCCTTCGCAAATCTAATATTGAGAGCTTTTGTTTTCTCAATATCTTTTCTTAGACCCACAATTTCACATTCTAACTTTTCATTTTGTTTTTCCCTTTCAGCGAGTTGGAATATCAGAGTATCTATAATCATACTCTTTTCTTCTAAACAGATTTTAAGTTTAGAAATTTCTTCGTAGAGACCATCTTCATCTAAAGCATCCAAGAAATTATCATCTTCTAAAGCCATCAAAAGTCTATAATCATTACCATATTCATCTTCATCACTATTTGATAAACCATCGCTATCTTCATGCATATAGTAGCTCTTCTTACTTAAATTTTGTTTACTATTCCATTTTGTTGGTTCCTTACCTTTATCAAGCTTATCTTTATGATGACATTTGGTTGCATAATGATCGACTCTTCCACAAGCAAAGCATTTGAAAGGTAGTTTACCTTTGAATCTTGCACAACCTCGTTGAAGGTTTTTGACAAAGTTTGCTTCTTCCTCTCCTTCTAAAATATATCCTGATTCATTGAGCTCTTCTCTTCGTGAAGCCTTGAATGTGGCTTCTCTCATATCTGATTGACCTCCTTTTCTCATTTCAACAGCAGTTAGGATTTCGTGCAGCTGTGTCATAGTCATACTCTGAAGATCCTGCTTTTCTTCTATGGCGGAAACTTTTGATTCAAACTTAGAAGACAAGGATCTTAAAACCTTTTCAACCAAAGTAACTTCTTTTATCTCTTCACCCAAATTTTTCATGCGATTAACAATCTCATCTATACGTAGGAAGTAATGGGCTATACTTTCATCTTTGTGCATTTTGAGAGTTTCATATTGAATTCTGGGAGATTGTAGTTTTGCACGGTTTACCTGATTGTCTCCTTCGTAGCTTAGAATGATCTTGTCCCATATTTTTTTGGTGGTCTTGAGCTGCATAACCTTGACAAATTCTGATTGTGACAGACTCCCCAATAGAGTATTGACAGCCTTGGCATTTGTTTCATACTGCTTTTTACTAGCCGTATTTGTGGGAATTATTGATGGAAATGTATATCTTCCTTCCACGATTTCCCAAACATCTGTTCCAAGAGATTGAAGATAGGTTGTGGTTCTTACCTTCCAATAGAAGAAGTTGCTCCCATCAAATATTGGTGGTCTAATGGATCCCTCTCTTTCATAGCTGCCCATGATGATAGATCTTCCTTCAAGCGATCAAGCTTCTTCTGAAGGACCTGCTCTAATACCAATTGTTGGGAATAATACTGAGAGGGGGAGGGTGAATTAGTATTAGCAATTTAACAGTATTTCATTTCCATAAACATATTTATATATGCTACTTGTGTTAATGAAACTTGCGTGTATACACAATTGTGTATAGAGCAACCAACATATACCTTGCAAACTTATAATTTAGTTAGTTAATCTTTAATCTGTGCATCAAAACCATATAACCAGTAATCAGATGCAGTGTCCAGAACAAACAATCACACACATGAACATAAGATATAAGGTGGAAACCCAATGTGGGTGAAAACCACCTGCTGCAATCGTCTTTGTCTTTCTTTAATAATAAACTTCTTTTTACAAATTTCGTACTGGTGCAGCCTTATACCAGTATGCAAGGCTTCTAACTACAGAAGGCTACAACCTTCTCTCATTCTCCAGCTTTTCCTGGAAGGGAGCTACAACCCCCTTAGCTCTCGTACTAGCTGATGTTTTTACTAGTACGTAGGTGCTGACCTACAGAAGTTTACAACCTTCTCTTTTCTTCCATGGACCACGTTTCATATATTTTTAGACTGGATCGATCAACAACATCAATCAAACATCAAAGATATCTGCATCAACCAATCTCCTTTGCACCAACCCGAAACTGAATCAAAAAATTACTTTTCTGAATGTTGTAGCCAGAACACAGTAACATTAACCAGAACCCAATCCAGAACCCAGAACACTACAACAATAAACAGAAGTAGCTAAAACATATTTTATGAGGTGTACGCTACTTCAATGTGTCGAACCTGCATGCACATGCACTTTTCTCAAAGCGTACTTGCGTATACGCAGTTTTGAAATGTCGAACCAGTGTGTATACGCACCTTTGCTATACTGAACCTGCGTACAGATCTGTAAAAGATGATTTAACCTTTATATTCAGACATCAGTTATACCCAGATCATCAGATTTACAGATTACGACATGCACCAATTATTCAGATAAAAGATCAAAAACCACATAAAGATACTTCTCTTCAAGCCTTAAGATCTTGATCCATCAATAGAACTTATCCTTCTTCAAGCACTCAGATTCCTCCTTGATTCAGATCCAGCTATGCACCATAACCCAATGACCAGTATTCTAGATCTTGCTCTTCATTAGATATTCAATACTTGAGTGCCTTTGCCTAATGATCTCCTCCTCCTTTTATAGTATTAGGCCTTACTCAATACCATGGTCCAAAACCACTTAGAACCAATATCTTGGACCAAATACTTGGGGTCAACACATCGAACAAGATACCTTGGACCAATACTATGGATCACAATACCATGGACCAAATACCATGAACCAAAACCAAGTTCTCCAACATGTACGCGCCTTTCCTTGCCTGAAAGTGCGTTTATACGCATACGCACCATTGGGTCGGTGAACTCGTGTGTATACGCAGCTTGGTCAAGGGGAACCTGTGTATATCTCTTTTTCCTTCATTCTGAGAGCCTGAACTGAGATCTGTCATGTGAGTGAGTTGCCATCAAGGACAACACCTGTGTCATAGTTCCAAACCTATGTCATAATGCCAATAGGGTGTTATCAAATAGAAAATCACCCTGGTGTGCGTAAGTGATCTTCATCGGACATGCGCACACAGACTTATTTTTTAACATAAAATAACGAGATTTGCGCAGTTTCTAGGGTTAGAACCACACAAATCCACACTAGTTTTCAAAATAAGTCGCACACAACGCTGAGGGCTTTGAAAAATTCATTAAAAATGCCCAAATTGTTTGCAACAAATTATCGCAACATTTTTTAATGATCCAGTATGTTTATTTGTAGGATTTTGAGCTATAAAAATGGAGTGGAGAGAGCATGAACATGAAGAACAAGATATAGTTGCTTTAAACGATCCATAGACATTACAAGCTCTGAGAAATTGTGGCCTGTATAATTTTTTTACAATCCTAGGCATGAAGGCCCAGTTAGATTTATAGAAATGGATGGTGAGAAAGTGGAATTTCTAGGAAGAGTGCTTCATGATTGGAGACCATAGACTCACTATAGATTTTGATGACATATATTTCTTATCGAGGCTCCCTCGTCATGGAGTGGGAATTTATCTATATGGACATTGTCACATGTCATTTTGTCGCATTAGGCAAATGACCATCTATTTGTATCTTTCATTATCCATCAAAGTGTTCCAAAGCACCCCTTGCAAGGTTAGAACCCAAACAATCCCAAAGAGAATGAAGGACTAGTCATTGCTGAGATAGTTTGAGTTTGTCCTTTTTTTAGGTCAAAGCATCATATTAAGTACTTTGTTTTCTCAATTGCAAAGTGTCAGTAGTATTAGGAAAATTTAGGGTTTTTCAAGAGAGAACTTGTGATTGGGATTTTTTTTGTTTTGCCGAAGTGATTACTGATTATTTCTCTCTATAAGACAGCGCAATCTTCTGCTTACAAAGGTTTGTAACTCATTGCGTTAAATTGAAATTATATCTTGTGTATGTTGAAGGAAGAATTCATTGTTTGTTTTTGGGTATGTATGAAGTTGATAAGATCAAAAAAATTCTTCTTCTAACTTAGATTTTGAGGAATTTAGGTTTCATTTCTTGAAGAAGAGCCAAGAATTGTGTATTTTTCATTCTCTCTTATGTGTATCTCGAAAACGATTCATTGATTCTTATATTCTATGAAAAGTTAATGAAACCTCTTCACTTATTTTAGTTACAATTCATCGAAATCAAAATATTACAATATCATGTTCGATTGCATTAGGTTTTGAGTCAAGTCAAAGCATCGTTAATTTCGCATCCAATTATCCATTGAGTAAATAATAGTTTTAAAAATAGCGCTAATAAAATAAATTTAGAAATTTTTATTATTTTACGACTCTTTTCCACCTAAATTAGATCGGGTTGTAGAGATTCGGAATAGGGAAGTGAGTTAACCTTCTAAAGATGCAAACAAACTTTATCATCTTGTGATATGGAGTAAATCCATTTACTGCAATTTGGTTATCGAAAGCTCCCCTTATAAAGGAGTTCAAAAAGATATCATGTCAGACCTAGTAGAGTGATCAACCCCACTTCATTGGTTACGGCAGAATGATTTACACGTATTAAAAACAGTGTCTAAAGGTACTTGGATTCACTTGGAAGTAAACCTCAGATTAAGCATGTTGAGGAACTTTCAAGGGGATTGGGCTTTGTTACTCTACCCTTGCATGTAAGTCTGATCTGCGACTATCCCCCTAGGTTAAATTGTTTCAAGTGGTAACCTTAGAGACCATAATATTAGTGTTATTACCCAAGGTGATGGTGAAGGAGAATTCTCTGTTCTACCTGGAAAAGACATTGGCTAGACTCACTTGGAACGTTTTGGAGGGTATTCTTCACTCGAGATGGCATAAGTCAAGATTACTTACACCAGATCATGTACATTAAGCAAGTTTCCAGCGTAATTGTTTCCACCCGCTCTATCTTTATCTATTTTGCACATTGATCTTTGTGACGTTGGATTTCATCACCATCTATTGATTTCGTTGTGAAAGTTTGTTTGCATGGTTTGACTCCTTATATTTACTAGTGCATGTTATTTTCTTGTCTTTACTTTTTAGTGACCTTAGGTGTGGATTGTGTTTCTGAATCATTAATATTGGTAATAATTTATCTAAGTTGAATCTAATGGCAACAATGTCAGAATTTACCGATAAATAACCCCCTTTTAACGGGAATCCTAGTCATCTTCCTGACTTTCCAAATGTCAGTCCTCCTTATATGGCTACGTTGTCACTTCCCAGATTCACGATACATTTATTGGTGTGGTTGTTTTCAACTTCTTTAATACCGAATACCCAAATTATTCCACCTCAACTGAGTTTTTCACCTCAATCGAGTTCTTCATCTCAGCATCACTAACCTCATGTTGACCCTTTACCTTCTTCACCCAACGTGTCCTCCTCCCTTTTTTCTTCGCTTGGTAAAAGCCTTGATGCTAGTTGTTATCAGAAAACCAGACCCTGATAGGCTGCTAATCAGGAAGATTTTGAGTAACTATTTCAAACCAATCTTTTGGGTAAGGCTTAGCCTCCTCAACCTGAGAGGGCTCTCTCACTAGGTTAAATATTTTAACTTAAGGATTAGATGGCTAACTCTATGGAAAAATCAAACAAAAAGTTATAAATGGTTGAAATGCAAATCAACAAACATCCATTGGGCTATGGAGTCAAAATATGTTTCAGTACAACAGAAATATCAGCTTAACATGGAAGTCATGGCATAAAGAGTCTTGATATATCAGCAAAACAGAGTCATAATGCAAGGAACACAGTTCATAAAAACATGAAGGAAGTTATAGAATTATCAATGAAGTCTAAGTAACATTTGTTCATACCACTACAAGTAGGTAGATAAAGAAAGCCATGAGAAAATCAAACATTAAAACTCTCTCTAAATCCTGAGTAGTGAAGCCAAAATATCTGTATTAACATAAAAACACACACTCTCTTACAATAACACAGTATGCTTGTTTCTTTTGAAAATTTCCAACCATGAGGCGTTCCACCTCTTGACCTTTATATAGTTTTCATTTCAATCTTGGATTCCCTGATCCAACATGAGGGGAATTCAAATTTCCTATCTTGACACCTATTCGTACCTAAAAGAGACTATTAATTACAAGTAGCAGTTATCTAACAGTCTTAGAGTCCTAATACAATTAGGAGTACAACTCCTTATTATGATAATAACAACTTAAAATAGGAATTAAATTCAATACTTGACAGTTGATCCTCCTTAACTTCGACCTTGGTGATGTCCATAACCCTCCTGTTGGCCTTCAATAACTTCTCCTTCATTTGTCTTGAAAACTAGGAAAATGCCCCCTGCAGTGTAGCCTTGGTCTTCAATGGTGTTCCTCGAATCTTATACTAACCAAACTAGCCCCTTTAATCATATAACAGATGTTGAATTAGCCATAGAACCCTGCTCTTCTACTTGTGCAAGAATTAAACTCCTTGAAATTGCATGAAGAAAGTCAATCTGGATGTGCTACGAAATCAACTGTTGTTTTTGTAGCGCAAAACTTTGTTCTTGTATATGTCTTTCATTCTTTGAGTTTTTATTTACTTGGGCTTTAAACCTTCTCAGATGATCTCCTTACACTTCTCCAGCAGCATCCTTCTTCAAAAATAACCCCTTCTTTCCTTTGAAGATTGACCAAAAAGAACAAAATTGCACCTACAGCAGTTTCGTAGAGCGTTATGAAACTGATGTGCATGTCTCCTACAGTATTTTTGTAGCGGGCTACGAAACTACTGTGTGAATTAATTTACACAGTTTTTTCCAAAAAAAATTCCTTCTAAGGAATCTTCACAGTTGTTTCATTATGTAAATATGCCACATATACTTGAGATCACCCATCCATGAAACAACTTCAAAAAGTAATGTCTTTGTTTCAACCAAAATTGTATTAGGGTTTCATCACTTACTGCCCTGTTTATTTGTGTTGAGGCTGACCTCTAGACTTGCTCAGCTGAATTTCTAGGTCTTTAATTTGTCTTTTCATCACCCTGATATTAGTTCTTAGTCTTTCATTGATCCATCTGATATACCTTGCTTCCTTGATTGCAGGGACAGTCCAGGTGAAGTATTGAGCATCTCTGCTAACTACTTCCGGTTTTGAAACTTTTCCATCTTCCCACATGGCCTTTATTCTTTTGAAATTGGCTTTTTCAATTGCATGCTTCCTTGCCCTTTTCTTAAGTTGGGCAATCTCCAGATTGGAAAGCTTCAATTTCTTCTTGACTTCCTCATAATTATTTTCTTCTTATTGAGTATCAACTACTCTGTTTCTGTCATCTTCGTGCATGAGTGATGGTTGTACTACTCGAACTACGAGCTCTTCACGGAATCCTGATATCTCCCATGTCTCACTTACCTTCGTCTCTGCCTCCTGTAACCTTTTGGACTGCCTAGTCACAGGCCTTCTGGGCTTTAAAACAAATTCTGAAACCTGGTCATCAAACTGAAGCTTTTTAGAGGATTTCATCTTTTTTTACTTGACCTCACCTAATTCAATGAAATCTGCTTGGACCAGAGAGGACTCCTGAATGTAAATAACATGAAGAAGGTCATTCAAATTGCACTTTGAGACTGGGATTTCATCAATGACCATTGTTTTACCCTTTTATTTGGCTATTTGACTTCTAGTTACTCTTCTCTGAATTGTTTCACCAATGGACTGCTCTTATGTTGCTTCCTTAATTTGAACTTTCTTCTTCTGCGAATGTTGAGGAGTATCTTGAACAGCCAAGGGTGTTCTAGTCATTGGATCTTTAACTTTCTTTCTGGCCTTCAGTTTAACAAACCCGCTTGACCTTTCTTTTGCATGGTGACTAATCACTAGAGATGATATTTCCTTAGCGTTGGGGCTAAGTCCTGTTTCAGCTCTAAAATCAGACATAAAGAGAAATGAAGACCTCTCTCTATCTACCTTTTGAAGCTCATGCAAGACAATTAATTTAAATAAGCCATGATGGAACAATGATGTTTCACATGCCTCTTTCTTCAACTATATTTTATCAGACATCTTGCCTAAGCTCTGAAACAGAAAGAAAGGTAGATCTAAAGATATTATCCCAGCGAAATACAATAGGAGTTTGAAATGATAAGAATACACCTTGTGGTATCTTCCTTCATAGGTGAAGTACCTTTGTATGCATGAGAGTAGGTTGGCATATGAATCTTTGACATAACTCCTTGGCACTGTTTTAGTTAAATATGTGTCTACAAACTTTGGCTTCAAGAATATCTTGCATGGTGCCATTTCAAACTTGAAATTCTTAAACCACTTTTCCTGAGCTCTTGGAATTTCTGTGACTAAAGATATATCTTGAGGAGAAATTGGCAATTCTAAAACTCTAATATTTGTATGTAAACCTATGAAGGTTAGAGAAAAATCCTTGGTCACTTGGTTATGTCCTCCCTGTAGTTTCTCAGAGAACCTCCAGCAACCTACTTTTTTGAAGGCTTCTTCAACTGTTTTATCCTTTGTGAGAGCATCTAAGCCTTTAGTTTCAGTTCTCAGACATCAGCCTGACCTGTGATTCTTTCTTTCTTTCGACATCTCTCCTTTGAAAACCCTGTATACAGAAGACCTGGAAGAAAATGCCTCGCTTGAATTAGGAACTCCCTTGCTTGAATTTGATGAAGAGCTGCCTCACTTGAAGCTTGCGGAAGAATTCTAGTCTCTGCTTACCCTTGGCTTGTTTACTTTGAACTTAAGAACAGCAGCAAGTGTCTCTTGCATGAATATAACCAAGATGAACATGGATATGACCAGCATCAACTAACCCTTTCCTTTTTTGAAATTTTAAATGACTACGGACAAATGACCCCTAATGAATCTAATGATGGATATGAATGGTTGCATGTGAGAGGTAAGGTTCATGTACTGACACATCATGATGAAATTTTAACAGATTCTGGTGGATTTGACAGCTAGACATGATTTTTCATGAATCCCCGTTTTCGTAGCGCATCCAGTGTAATTTTGGGGTTTTGCACTACGAAAACACCTAACTACGAATCCCTTATTTCGTGGCACAGGTAGTGTAATTTCAGGACTTTGCGCTACGAAAATGCCTAAACAGTTTCGTAGCACGTGCAAATTTTCGAAATGACCAGACACATGAAACTTTAAACATGATATGGGATCCATAAGGGGAAAAACAAGGTTGTTGAACTTTATTTGATGATGGAAATGAGACTCTAACCCTATGACTTAGACTCTAAAAACATAAAAATTACTTGACCATGTCTAACACAAAAACTTTGGAACCATGTGGGTTGTCCAAAATTTTAAAAACTTTTACAGTGATAACACTAGTAACCAGGTGACTAAGAAGAAGAAGACAAGGAAGAAGAAGAATAAGAAATATAAGAAAGAAGTCAACCAACCAAACACGATTGTAAGTATTGATAATGTTGAGGAAAATTTCAATATGCATCGCAAGCCTAGATAACCTTGCAAGCTTTGTAAGCGTGACCACTTCCTTATCAATTGTCCTACTATTCCTAAGGTCTCGGAAGTATGGTCACAAAATTCTTATCAACTTATTATTGATCTATCAAACAATCATTTTCTTGTTCCTGGGAAAATGGGTAAAGTTAGGTTTCCTTGTCGGTTATGCAAAGTGATTCATCATACTCACATTTTCCCTCATATGGACGAAACCTCAAAATTGTTGGAAAAACTTATTGTTTCACAACAACAACTTCCAACTAATTACATAAACATTTTCCCAACCTACCGTCATTTGGCAAAGTGATTGATCTAATTCCAAGTACAGCTAATCTCACTCTTCCATTGGAAAGTGAAACACATATCACTCAGGTTGATGAACCATTGGTTGATCAAGTGGTCAACTCGATTCCATTTTTGATTGATCCCTCTCCCTTGAGAGAGTGAAATTAATATCGATCAAGTTCTTCTCGTTACTTCAAATTCTTCTACGCGAGGGGTCATTTCACATGTTTCCATTGATCCCCCTCCAAGTATTGAGGTTATTTCCTTTGATTAGAGTAGATTGATAGTACATATTCTTCCTTCCTCCAGCCCTTTCCAAATCATTGTGAAAGCGTATGGTGAGAATGTGCGGTGCACAAATGTAGATGAAAGTGCTTCTATGAGTGTTTCATCCTCGTCTGCTTGGAAAGATTCAGTTTCCCCTCAGCTTGTGCTTGTTACACATAATCTTTTGGCTTTTAACAAAACCATCAGCAAACCTTTAGGGATACTTCCTAAGTTACCTATTACTCTCGAAGGAAAGAATGTTTGTATTGATCTTATGGTAGTCCAAGTCCCGTTGGATTTCAATTTGCTCCTTCGGTGAGACTATGTTTATGCCTTGAAAGTTGTCATGTCCACACTCTTTCGAGTGATGTCTTTCCCTCACAATGGAAACATTGTGACGATTGACCAACTTTCGCTTTTCATTCTTGATTCAACTACCTTCTAAACGACATCCCTTAATTCTCCTTATATACAAGTGGTATCCACCCCACCATGGGTTCATTATGTGGAAACTAGTCCCATGTTTTTAGATATTGATGCAAGTGAACCTCTCACTATTTTCTCGACTTATTTTGACTCATATTTGGTAATTGACATGGTGGATACTTCAATGGGGACATTCAAACCCGATTTTCTTATCCCCGTTGATTCCCATAACATGTGTTTCTTCTAGAGAGCTTTTCTTCCTTCTTATGAAGTTCTCTTGGAAATTATGGTCAATAAGTATCCTTTATCATGTGTTTCTTCCAAATGGAAAAAATGATCCAAATTCTTAGGTGGATGGTTCTTTTATTGTGTCAACCTCGTTGAAAAATGAAACAGGTTCTTACAAGCATAGTTATTTTCATTTCAAGCTCGCATAAACATGAAACAAGCCCTGAGCAGAGTTCCATGTCTTATGTCAAGCTCATTTTTAAAAAAATGAAACAAGTTTACATGAGGATGGTTCTTTTACTCTGTCAGCCTTGTTAAAAAATTAAACAAATAATTTTAAGGATGGAACAAATTCCCTCGAGGATGGTTCTTTTACTATGTCAACCTCGTTAAAAATGAAACAATCGAATCAAAGGATGCTTTTGTTACTGTGTCAACCTCTCTCAAAAATGAAACGAGTGACTGAGAGGATGCTTATGTTGTTGTGTCAACCTCTTTAAAAAATGAAACAAGTGACTGTGAGGATAGTTCTTTTATTGTGTCAACCTCGTTAAAAATGAAACAATTAGTTGTGAGGATAGTTCTTTTATTGCATCAACCTCATTAAAAAATGAGATAAAGTTCCTCTAAGGATGGTTCTTTTGTAATGTGTATAGGTCATAGTTTCTCAAAGCCTGTAATGTTTGTGTATGGTTCAAAGATGCCACATCTCGTTCTTGATGTTCACACTCTCTCCACTCCATTTTTTTAGATTAAAACCATGAAAATAAACATGGATGGTCATTAGAAAATTATGTGGTGATTTTTTGCAAAAAAAATGGGCGTTTTTCATGAGTTTTTCAAAGCCCTCGACGTTGTGTATGGCCGATTTTGTATATGAGTGCATATTTGTGCGGTTATAGCCCTATAAACCATGCAAATCTTGTTTTTGCATGTAAAAAAATTGGCTGATATGCGTAGGCTTGATGAAGAGAAACTGCACACATCGAGGGAAATTTTCGAATTGATAAACCCCCTGAAAAAACCTAAATACATGGTGAAAAGAAAAAAGAAAGAAATGAAAATGAAGATATCAGAGGGATCATTTAGCTGGAGAAGACGACTTGTGATTTGGTCCAACAATTTTCTCACAATCTACCTCTGAAGTTTTGGTGAAAAATGCACTCTATTACTCTCAAATGGTAAAAAGATTTTTACTTTTTGGATTTTTATAAGTTTTTTAGGCTCATTAAAACATTATTTTTTTCCCATTAGCCTCTAAAATCCAAATTTTTAATGTTTTTACGATATTGTTGAGCGGTCACTATTACTTTTGAGTTTAAATGTGCATAACACATGTTATTTACAAAAAAGAATCATTTTGGTGAAGAGTACATTTTTATCATTTTTTCGAACTCATTAAAAACTTACGAAAAAAGCAAAACCAGGAGTTCTATATACGCCCTTTTTAGACTCCATAAACATGAAAAGATCACTGAGTACTTGACTATTCGAAGTCATAAAAGTAAATGAACAGTCGTCTATTCAATATAAGTTTACCCCTTTTACAGAATGAACTAGAATATTTACGAAAAAGGTATACATTGACTAATCATGGTCAATAGAGTTCTCTCCTACATTATTTTACCCTTTTTTCAGGCTTGAGAGACTAAATTTAGGAAAAATAACACTATGGATTCTACTTATTGTTTTCTCCTAACTCCTTAGAAATAAAAAATATCGAGCTTTACTTTCTCTGAGCTCGTTAAAATTTTACATTGAAATAACATAACAAGTTTTCTTTTGTGTCTTTTCAAACTCTTTAAACATGAAAACAACATCAAGTTACCCCTTCACTGGACTCGTAAAACTTAAACATTGTAGGAATCGTTACTCATAACAAGACCGAACCACTCCTTCCTAGGGTTCATTAAAAATACTTTGAAGGACTCATATAAAGGATGAGCTTAAAGGACAAGCATATGTTATCCTCCTCAAGCTTGCCAAAAATAAAGAGGTACTTGCCAATAATGGTGGGGGGAAAGCAGGAAAGAACATTTGTTTTTATATTAAAAAGATAGTATGTCTCTCTTGAACATGACACTCTGTCACTTTTATGTCCGGGTTAGGAAATCAATTTGTCTCCTAATTGACCAGACCTCCTTGAAATTCTTCAATTGGTTTTGGGTATTCTTTTTTGAGTCAAGTGGTGCCAAGTCAGAAAGTCGTGTCGATGATATGTTCAAGACAAGTCCAAACTCAGTCAAAACTACTTTGTTATTCATAGTCTCCATTCACGTCAACCATCCCTGAGTTAGTCCTAAATTACTCCAAACTGTTGTTCTTCAAAACTTGACATGAGTTTCGTGTCATAGGCCCTCCTGCGACAAGTCACTTCCTATTGACTTCAACTCACTATCTAGTAATTTGATCTAGAAACCTTCAGTTCCTTGGAGCCTACATGCCTTAATGGTAGGTTTCTCGCCTTCAATGACAGTTTCTCATCATTAACTTTCGATCGAATGATTTTATGAGTGTTCAACATTAGCACATTTATTCACACTTCATGGACTGTAATGGAAGTATCTTGAGAACCATCGTCATTATTGGTGGTTTATCTCATGCTTTTACCAGTTCACATCATTGACCAGTAGTGAAGTGTTTTCTATCATGTTCGACTACGAGACATTCACTCGCATGGCTATATTCGTACTACGGATCGAGAGATGGAGATCAAGACCCTGGATCTAGTTTCATCCATCTAGCATGCATGTTATTAAATATTCATGATTGTAAACGTAGATCAATTGATGGTTGTGTCCATACTATGTCGTTTATTGACATGGATCTGCATATGCATTTTTGTACTTGTTCTTTCAGACATTTATGTTCTGAGTATTGGAATTCCTACCTCAATGATGCTTTTATATGGCATTGTAACATTTTATTGATTATTTCAGGTCTCTGACTGCAATCTCTAACTTGAACCTTGGAATGATAAAGTGCTACAGTAATCAAACCTTTTTTCTGGCTTAGCACTTTAGGGGGCAATCTATTACATGTAATTTTGTCACATTAGGCAAATGACCATCGGTTTGGATCTTTCACTACCCATAAAATTGTTCCAAAGCATCCCCTTGCAAGGTTAAAACCTAAACAATCCCCAAAGAGAATGAAATTCCTACATATCAAGGCTCAAAAACCAATTTTTGGCCTCCTGTGTAGTTCCCTAGTCCATATATTCACATATGCAAAAGTGCACTATGTCTAACACTATGGCCTACGCACATGACTTAACACAAGTAAAAAGTCTAGAAGATTTATTATTAGAATCTTTCTCA
Source organism: Pinus taeda (assembly GCA_000404065.3). Taxonomy (NCBI): domain Eukaryota; kingdom Viridiplantae; phylum Streptophyta; class Pinopsida; order Pinales; family Pinaceae; genus Pinus; species Pinus taeda. Next base: position 26,212 of record APFE030169231.1, read on the forward strand.
ACTAACAACTTCGAATGGATGCCTACTCAAGCCTAATCCCTCCCATCATGGAGTTACTTCCCTCTCTTTTTGGATCCCCTATCCCACCATTTGTGGATTTCATCCGTTAGGAAGAGGATCCCAAACCTCCTCCTCTTTGCCTATAAATCAAACATAGATGAGAGGATTGGGTAGGATTATTGAAGGTAGGCTTATGTTGCATAAATAAGGCTAGGAGGCTTTTCATCTAAGGAGAGTGTTGGTGATTGTGAGGAGAGGCTTGTAACATCAAGGCTTTGAGGTTGTAAGTTTCTTCTCCCTTTTATTTAATAAAAAGCAACTGTTTTTTCCTACTTATGTTCGTTTTAATATCATTTGTGGGATTCCTTGATCACTCACATAGGTTATGATTGGTTTTTTATTCAATTTATGGTATATGCTAAGTTAAGTAGTTCATTTATCTTTCATTTTGTTAGGACTTATGTCTAAGAATCTTGGTCATGTTAGTCTTTGTATCTATATAAGGTCAATTTGTAAATATTAGTCATGATGACCTTACTATTATGGTTTAAAGAGGTTTAGATTTAGATTAAGTGTCATGTAAAGCTGTTTATTTTTCTAAAGGTCTAAATGTCTAAAGTCATGAGGTTTCCTTATTAAAAGGTAATCATAGGTAAGTTTTGGTCACCGTTGAAAGAGTACAAATTTCATATCATAAAAATCCTTGGTTATTATAGGTTAGTCACCATCCTTGGTCATCATAAGTGGGTCACCTAAGTTTAGAGGTTAAGTCTACATCAAAGCAATCATGAGATGGATTAGGCACAAATTTGGAGGTTGTGGTGAGTGAGTTTGAATGTCATTTCAATGACAGATTATAATCTCGGCGGGAAGATAATGGTCAGAAGGACATTCCTTTCCTTTTCCCCAAGAGCTGAATTTTCTAGGAGGTGTTGTGCATTCATAATTTCCATTTCTAATCACGATTATCGTCATCATTTCTACTCCAGGACTTTTTGCAAGATTAATTGAACTTTCCTCTTAATTCCACATCACTCAGTTCTTCTCCATTTCCATCAAAATTTGTGGTATGCTCGTTTTGGTTCGCAACGAAGGAGAGGAAGGGGCGCTACGAATCCACATAGCGCTGCAATTATCACATATCGGTGGTCAACCTTTCTTCATAGGTGCAAATCCAAGTCTATCTTTGTTCCTCAGTCCTTGATGAATCCTCAAATTGCATGTAGGAGATAGAAAAAATCGTAAAAGGCCTACAAGAGAGATAAATTCATAGTCATTTCCTTTTTGAAATCATTGTGTTTCTGCCTTTTGCGCTTCGTTTTAGCCTAGTCGTTGTGATTCCACACAGTGATCTATATTTCACATTTTCCATTTCCAAATCTGTGTTTTTCTCTATGTAGCCTCCACATGCAATGTATGCCATGGTATTAAAACTAAATCGAATATTCTTTCCCTAAGTGTTTATGTTTAAAAGTGTTAAAAACCCAAATAGCTTAAGCATTACATTTCTGCCTTTTGCACTGCGACTGTCTCATTAAGGTTCTCTGCCAATTGTTGTGAATTTGCAAGTTTTTTAAGGTTTTCCTGAGCAAACTCTACATTGTTTAGTCTTTTGTGTAATGCATGCTATCTCTTAAGTCGTCATCAGAGGTTTAAAATATCATATCTCCTCCATTGTTACACAAAACAAATTCCTTATAACCCTAAATGATTTATTGTTGCAAGAGAAAAATCATGTCAACTCCAGAATACAAGAAGCAGAAGGGAGGTGTCATTGTTCAATTTGAGCCACAAGATGTCAAAATTATCAATGCAGACCCAACCATCAGAATGGATTTTGAGCATGTGGGGTGTATGAGGTTTTGTGAAAAGATTCAGGGGTATCATTTACAATTGACTAAGGAGTTTTCCAAGGGTTTGATGCTTTGCAAGCAAAGGTGGGGACACTTATATTTTGAGTCACATCCTAATCAATATCTGAGGCCTTTGAGATCCCTTTAAATGGCGAGGAATGGTTTAAGGGTATGGAGTCAAATTCAACTTATTTCAAAGACTTTCTGAAACCATAATACCAGGAGGGGTATGGGTCCGTTGTTCCAAGGATCTATCTGCAGGACCACCATAGTAAACTACTGGAGGTAATTCAAAGGTATTTTACATGTGAAGGGAGGTTCAGTCAATTTTACCAGTATCATATAAGACTCCTAATTCATTTTACAAGAAAAAAAACTTTGAATCTTCCTTAGTACTTATTTAGGAGTCTTTGCAAAATGGTTGATAGAGTTCAAGCCAAAGGGAGTCCTATTGAACCTAGTTTGTTTCATTTATCATTAATTAAATTGCTGGTGGTGAAGGAACTTGACAAGAAAGAGAATTCATGGAGAGAATTTTTGATCTCTTCAGGGTGGATGACACAACCTTCTTACAAACAAAGGACTAAGAAAAATACCCCATCAGTTGCAATTAAAGAGGCCTCACCTGAAACAACTAGTTGGGTCAAAAATCCTTTCACTAAAAGGAAATTAGTTGATAAAGAAGTGCTAAAAAGCTTCACTTCTCACCTGAGGTAGAAAGGTGGCTAGGGGGCTGAGAACAAGATATTCAACTAATAGTTTGTCTATAGATTCTTCACCTGTTCAAGTTGTTGAAATATCAAAAAGTGCACATGGAGAAACGGAAATTGATGAAAGTGATCAGAAAATAAAAGACCTGCCAGACCAATTGGACAAAGCTCACCTAATAGTACCCTATTTTCACAAAGAAAATAGAGAGCTAAGGCAGAAATTATCACAATAAACTACCCACCCTAGTGAAAAAGAACCATCAAAGAAAGCACTAATACATGTTATTAAGGACAAAAGCAAGCAAATCATATATATTGAAAATATGTAGGTGATTGTTGAGCATTCAAGGAGACCTAGGACTAGGTTTACTACCAAAATTAAAATGCAAATGGAGGAGACTATTCAATCAAAACAAAATATGGTATTTGATGAGCAGAAGGAGTTTGAAAAATTGTTGGAACATCTTGAAGGAGTTTAGCAAAAGGTAGATTGGCTAGCAGAAAAAGGTCACAGGGACAAGTTGAATTGTTTTAAACAATTAGAAGCTATTGAACATGTCCTTGAAAAAACTAAGTACAATTTGAAGTGGACCTTGCATCTACGTAGGCAAGTGAGAAGTTTGTATGTACAGAATTTGGTATTAAAAAGAAGACTCAAATTGGTAAAGCATAAGCTCACTGAGGCCAAGGAATCTGGAAGAAAGAGGAAGAGGGGAAAGTTGCATATACTAGCATAGGCAAGTGCAAAGGTAAATATTTAGGAGGATACCATTCAGCTCTAAAGTTTTGTCTTTTTGCTAAAGAAATCAGAAATAGGTCAATTTTGGTGGAGCTTGTGAAAACGCAGCAAGGACTTCCTGCACTTTTTATGTAGTCTTTGATGTTGATGAGATAATGTAATTTTGAATTTTGAATGTCATAAGAGGAGTTATATGAATGTCACAACATTTATATTGATGCCTCCATCATTTATATCACAAAAAACGCATCATATGTTCAAAATTCTGAAGGGGTTGCGAAAGGTGACAGTTTTGCTGTTAAAGTGGGGGTTAGTCAATAAGGAGGTCTGCAAGCACTATGAAGCCTATATCAGAGATTCAGTACCATCAAATATACATTTTAAAGACATCCATTTTATCCATTTTTTCATAGGGATGCAACCATACAAAACATGGAGGGCTACTTCATCTTGCTGCGAAACTGGCTAATGCACCATGAAACTAGATAGCCAGCACCATTACACTTCATATTTCAAATTTTTGGTTTTTAGAAGTAGTTTGGATCATATGGATAGGTGGCATATTATCTTAGGAGGTGTTGTTAATGTTTATTTGTGAATATTCCAAGTTGGTGATGTTTTAGGCATAGATTGGTTGTAAGTAAAACCACTTCTATTTTTAAGTATATGCACCAAATTTTCAATGTATCTAGTTAGAAGTTTGTTTTGTTCAATAATTTAAACCACCTAGAGTGGGAGATCAAACCTCGTGATGTATATAGAGTTGAAAAAATAGTGGTTTTGTTGATCATATTAGAGAGAAACGACTTTTGCGCATTGTATTTTCATATCACTCGGCAAAAAATAAATTTGACATCACTCCATTCTCAATGGATCTGTCTCTATTCTCATCAAAAGACCTTTGAAAAATAGACTTTACTAATATTATACCTAGCCTAATATCAGATCAGTTGAGAAACTGAAGTGTGAGAACCCTCTCTAAGGCTAGAAGGGCTATATTATGGCCTAGAAGTGGTTTTTGGTTACCTCTGAAATTTCTCTCTTCAGCCTAGGAAAATTTACAGAGTGCTAACATTTTGGCATCTTTTTCAAGGAGCGAAAGCTAAATATTCCCTAGTAAAACCTTTGTTTGAGAAGCCTAATCCTAGTTCCTGTAGGTGACAATGAGTTAGGAATCATTAGGCTGAAAATTTCACCTGGAAGCTGTGTTTGGCCTAGCTGTAAGCAGTTTGTTTGGAAATTTGGCTTCTAGAAAGATCCATACAAGATCACATCCAGATCCTGATCCCCCTGACGTTGCAAGTGATCCTGAGAAATTGCTTAGTAAAAAAAAAATTGATGAAGGTGAAGCAAGTGACAGCCCTTTATAGAGATCTTACACCCTTCCTGAAAGCATTTTAACAGTTGAAAATATTGAGTTTTCCTTACCATTTGAGCGAAGTATTTTCATATCCAAATTTGAATATTTTGTGTCTGTGATAGTCATTGATGAATCTGAAATAAAATCACACATTCCATCTCAAAAAAATGGTATTTTGAAATCTGATAGAGAAATTTACAGGAATTTCATAAGCTTGAACATTTGGACAGTTAACTACACAAGGTTGCTGAAAAGTCATACGTATTTCAGCAGACCGTTCCAACCTCTTCTTCCCCTTTATCAACCTTGCCTCTGAGTCCTTCATATTGTTCTGCTCCGCTTATATATGTTGTCCTTGCTCCTATTACAACAACCCAACAGATTACAATTCCAATCTAGTAGATCATAGTTCCTCCATGTCTTTCATGTTCATTACCGAGTATAAAAACCAAAACAACAACATCTCAGGCCACAATCATCACAACTCATTATGCCCCACTGATATTGTAGGCACCACTAAATCTTATGCCACTGAATTATGGGTAGTGCATGCCTCAATTCATGGCACTAGACCCACTACAGCACAACAACACATAGACAAAATGAATGACTTTGCAAACCTTGAAGAAGTGGATTATGATAGGTTATTTCCTCATAGCTTAGCAGGGGAAGTTATAAAATGGTACAAAGGCTTGGGAGTAGGAAGTATTGCTGATCTTCATTAGTTTCATCAACTTTTCCTTTCTCAATGGGAGGTTAAAAAGAACCATCTTCAAATTCTATCATAATATGAAAACTTGAAAAGAGATTCAGGTAAATCAGTGCGAGATTATTCAAACAAATTCAATAATGTTTATGATTATATCCCTACATAAATAAATCCTCCACCGGATTTGGCCTTAAGTTTCCATCCATATGGATTCGATGCTAACATGGCCTACCAACTAAGAGAAAGAAGCCCAACTACCCTAGAGGACATGCAGAAGAATGTTGTCAGTGTAGAAGCAAACGTGTTGGCCAAGAAAGCCATGATGAAGATTGAAAAGAGGGTAACCAACAAGGAGGAACCTTCTGCATCATCAAATATTAAGTTGGATACTTCGGTGAAAACCATGGAAAAGTTGATGGAGAAAATGAATCTGACAGATAGATTTGTTGCAAGAGAACCATAGGGAGGTCCTAAAATTATAAATCTTAATTTTTATAAGACAACATATTCAAATTAAGTAGAGGGACCAAATAAATCCAACATAGCAACAACAGATCATACCTCATTTTCAAGAGAATTATGCAGAAGAAGAGCAGGAGGCAGAAGAATAACAAGAGCTAGATCAGATTAATCTATTTGGTGAGGGGGAAGTAGATAATATTTTCTTGACAAAGGAAGAACAAGAGGTGTTCTTACAATCACAAAAAGACATCAAGCCTGCATAATCAAAAGAATATAAGAAAGGTTATCATAATTCTATTATGGAAGTCCACAAACAATATAATTTGAGGAATAGGAAAGTCCTAATAAATCCTTCTAAAAAGGTCTGGGCTTATATACCTTTTACCAGTCAGACAAACATTGATCCTCCCAAAGAAATTCCTCAAAAGTAAGATACAATTGTTATGGAGGTATAAAGGATTTAATCATCTTTTAGTCTTGAAAATGAGATATCAAAGATTAAAATTTATGTTCCATTAGTTGAATTGATGAAGAAGGATGCATACACAAGTCAAATTTTAAAGGCATTAAAGGTGGGAGAAGTGTCAGACACTGTTAATTTAAATGATGATCACCCGGAATTGTTTTTTGGTCCAGAAGTTGAAGGAAGTTCACTGGAAGGTAATGTGCCACCATTTTATGTCAACCTTAATATGTAACATCCCTGGTGAGAATTCCATGTAATAAAAGTTAATAAAGGAAAAATAATAACCACGGTTGATGGGACACTTATTCCAAGTTGAATGTTAGGAAAGACATCCTAGTGTGGGTGTTCATTGGTTTATTATGGCTAAGGAAATTGGAAAAGGCAATGGTTAAGGCTTTAGAAAGGAAAAATGGCATTTTTAACACATTTATTTATGAAAATAATCAAAATTAGGAGAAAAGGGAGGTGGAAGGTCACATATTGCATGTGAGGAGGAAATGAAGGAAAATAATGGAAAATGAAGAAAATAGAGGCCCCATTAATAAAAAGGTTTCTGAGGATCAGCACATAGACTTTTTTCAGTTTAGTTTTGGAGCTCTCTCTCTATTCTCTCTCTCTCTCTCTCATTCTTGGACACTTGGATTTTTCTTGGAGTTCACCCCTCAGACTGGATGGGTTGTGTGTTGGTCATGCATTAATGTCGGTCGCATGTGTGTCTCTTGTGTTGTAGGACCATGTTCTTGTTGCATTCGTATGGTATGGGTCACGGTGGTAGTGATGTCTCCATGGTAAGTTGATGATGTTGTTGTGAAGAGTGTCGTCGTGAGTGTATGATTGGTTACATGTTGTTTATGCTTGCATATTGTCAATGTACATTGGTATGGTTGTTGTTGCCATGCATAAGGTCATGGTATGTGTAGTTGACATGGTCATGCATTGATGACTGGGCTCTAGCTAGAATAATGCTTATATGCTTATGAGTTATATTTATATATGTTGTTATGATTATGTTATACATGCATTACGTTGATTTGTTGATCTTGCAAATGAAGTATCCTCCCTAATTATGCTAAGGTACGTTGGTTTATTGTGATTTTGTTTAGCTTACGTGATATACCTTGCAGGGAGAATATCAAAGATTACTAGCAAGATGGTAGACTATAATTCCCGAGACTCTCCCTATGGATCAGATGAGCAATATGGTGTTGGGAATTCTTCTGATTTGGCAGATATACTAAGAATATTAAAGGAATAATAAGGATTTGTAAGCCAGACAATGACCGAATCATACAAGCATAGGAGAAACTAGCAGAGGTAATGTAGTGATACTTCAGAGTTTGTCAGAATTGCAGTGACAGGGGCCACTTCAGATTGGCCATGAGCAGGAGGACAAAACTAATGAGGCATATGGTAGTAGGTCGCATGGTGGTCATAGTTTAGATAGAGATGGAATGGTTAGAAATGGAATATTTTTGGATACTCCAAATGGGAGAGGTGATAGAAACTGATACTATTCTAGTTCTGGTTCTGATAGGCATGATGATCGACATTGTTATCGTCCTTACAAGAGGAGTGAAAAGGAAAATTTGCTTGACGATTTTAAGAAATAAAAACCACCTACATTTGATGGAGAGATGCATAAATCACTGGATGTAGAGGCATGGTTGCTTGGTATGAGGAATTTCTTCAGGTTGCATGATTATTCAAAGAACATGAAAGCCAAAATAGATACATTTAGTCTCAAAGGTAAATCAGAAATTTGGTGGGAAGGTGTGAAGAATGTCAGAGGTATACATGCGGAGGACTTGAATTGGAATGAATTTGAGCGACTATTCAAGAATAAGTACCTAGCAGAGAGATAATTTGACGACAAGACGAAAGAATTCTATGAGCTTGTTGACGGTGTCGGAAATTCGTCGACCAAGGGGATCTCCTCGATATGAAGTCCCAACTAGACCTCACACCATTTATTGTAGGAGTCTCATTTGGTATAAAGGCCCAGTTGCCATATACTTATATATTTGACTTGGATCTAGCTGCCATTATATGAGAGTGTTACGTTAGTATCTTGACACAGTAAGGTAAGTGTGCCTAGTGAGTGTGTAACATAATTGTGTCAAGGTTTTCTTACTGCAAAAGGGGGATAAAAGTGAGCCTCTAAGTGAGAGGTAATAGTACCACCCATGAAGAGACAAACACGAACGAAGAATGGTATGTCCAACATCCAACAAAATAGTCCACAGCAGACGCAACAATCATTAAAAACCAAAGTACAAGGGAAGACCCGTCCACCATCCAGTGGAGTAGTCCACAGCAGATGTGACAGTCATTATAACCAATAAGCCAGGAACGTCTATCTAGTATCCTGCAGAGTAGTCCACAAGGATTAGACAACAATGATAACCAATACAACACATTCCCAATGGGGTAAGTACTAAAACAACCGAAATAGTTCAACTATCTTAGTACAGGTGAAACAAACATGAATTACAAATGTTGAAAGAATAGTCTTACAAACATCTACAAAACATGCATCAAAATGCGTTGGCCTGAATAGGCTTCTATATTAAGAAAAAGTTCCAAGACACTTGTACATCATACATCACTAGCCCCGGTAGTGGGACATTGGAGCCACTCCTCGCTCCTCAAAGAACTAATTGAAAACTCTCTATAGTTCATGGAAGGAGCCAAGGTGAAAAGTCCCTTTCTAATACAATGAGGGGGTATATATAACCAAGGGTGATGCTTGACCATTACAACTCTTGGTCTACCCTTATGATTGTTCAACTTCCTATGACTTTTCAACTAACATGACTCTTCATATTCATTATGTGTCCATTGGATTTTAACTTTACATTACATTCAATTTACAACAAGTATGGCCCATAGTAGTGATGTGGCCTTGACAACTCATGACACAACTTGACGTGACACTACTGACATGGACTGGTTGGATGTAGTGGCATTGTCAAGTTGTTGTTTTTGTTGAGTGATGGATGTGTTCTTGGATGTTCTTTGTCTTCACCTCTGCATGGCTTGATGTTGTGGGGTCTTCAATGATCTTGGTCTTGTAATATGGTTACATGCATGTGTTCCTTTCACTTTCTATTTGATGAGCTTCTTTTGTCTATCTAGCTGCAAGTGCATCTTTGAGTATGTTCTCTCCCTCTTCATATCGTTCGTCGTCTCACCATGATCCATCAGTGTACTTGTTCCTGCAATTCACTCATGACACGATGACATCAAATCCAAAACCTCCTAGTCTAAGATGATGCATTTTTTTTCCATGATCTGGGCCTGGGATAGATGACAGGTTGGGAAGAGGGCCTAGTAATTGTGCACTGTGCAGTTCCATGTGACAGAGAAGGAGACCAGTCACTGAGACTGCGTAGAGCGCAGCTCAGGCTTGGATGAGGAACTTCGGGGCACAGTCTTCACTGTCGAGGAAAACTGCACAGTGGCCACTGGGAGGCAGGTTTGTGCATTTGAGGTCACCAGTGGCATCTACAAGGTGGGACCCTGGGAGGCACCTCTGTGTAGTTTTATGAGGAAAGACAAGACATGGTAACAGAGGGACCAGAGAGGACAGTTCTACGCAATTTTTGCGAGCAATGAGTCCTGGCTGAGGAAGGCCACTAAGAGGACATCTTTGCGTAGTTCTGGGAGTAAAAAGAAGGCTCGGGTCTCTGCGCATTGCGGGGTTACCGCAAGTAGGGAGGAGGCTTGATGACTGATCTTGCAAAGTGCACAGTTCAGGTTAGGCTTTGAGGCAGTTTCTATGTAATTCTTGGAAGGAAGGCAGACTGCTCACCTCTAGGATTACGTAATGCAATTGTCCTGGAGGACAGTCTCTACACAAGTGTGAAGTTCCAAGCAACTGAGAAGCATCACTAAGGGTTGGGACTGCGCAGTGCAGCTAAATCAGGGCCCAACGAGAGGGGGTTGTCCAGTCGGAAGGATTTTCAGGAAAATGGCTAACTGTGGGAGGCAAGTGCACTTATGAGAACTCGACATTGTGATCACACACTTAGCATACTTATAAAATATGTAAAAATAGACCACCGAGACAACAAGACAAAGAATTTCCCTCTATGAGATTGTCTAGAGTTAAAAGTGACATGCGCGACACTTGAGATAGACCTTTAGATGATCGTGACGACACTTGTGCGATAGTTCATACGACTTTGTGTATGAGTGTGATAGGTTTTTACATGTCTAGGACAACTTTTATACACAAAGACCAACCTTCAAGGTCGCCAGAATGGTTCTCAAACATGACATAATAACCAAACATGTTGAAATATGACAATTTATCCAACAAGCGAAAGGGAGCAAGACACGTAGAGGAAACATATGGAATGACTTTCTAGTGATTTCAACCATGCATTCCATGGAAGATAGAATGAAATGGAAATGATAAGCAGTCCTTCAAGTTACACTAAGGGCTATATTTCAAAATATGTGCTTTGTTTTCCATACCTACCCTCCAAAGGGTTATGCATCAGACGGAGTCTTTATGCGGTCCCGATCTTTTATCATATCTTGGGTTCCTTGGTCTAATTATATTTATCCTCAAGTCCTCGGGGGTCATCTAGCATGCCATCCTTCTTCGTGGCCCCTAAGAGAAAAAATTGCACAGTTTTAGCGGGTAGTGACTGTTGCGAGATGAGGCCCTGGGAGGACACATATGTTCAGTTTCAGGATGCAAGGGAGACTGGGCAGCTGAGGGACAAAATTGTGTAGTGTTAGGATGCAAGGCATTATTGTGGGATGAGACCCTGGGAGGACACATCTGCACATTTTCATGATGCAAGGCGAACTGGGAAGTTGAGATGCCTGAGGGACAAAACTGTGCAGTTTCTAGAGATAGTGGGTTCCAACTGAGGGAAGGACACTGCAGGAAACCACTATGCAATTTTGAATGCTAAGGGAGGTTGCGCTTTCTGCGCATTATGCAGTTCCAACAAGCAAGGGAAAAAATTGAGGGTTACATATGTGAAGTGCGTAGTTCAAGAAAGATGGATGAGGCTAGGTCGTTAGGGAAACTCTTAAATTTGGCTAAGTGTGGGATCAATGGAACTGATGTGCACAATGATATAAATTAACTATGATCACACACATGAACACTTACTGATACAACGTAGACCATCCAAAACATATAAAACATAATTCGCTTAATGAAACAACCTTTGTGGCAGCTTACAACAAGTGTTGCTCCGATGAACAAACTCCCTTCTCACAAATATTTCCCCTTGAAGCAAAACAAACTCCCTTTTCAATGCAAGTGATAATCCCCATGCCCAAAGATGACACATACTATATAAAGATAAAGTGTGAATGACTCTTAAGATCAAAGAGGGAAGCTTGAGATCATAAGCTTACCAAAGAAGTGACTAAGGAACGATCGATCACACGATCCATAGTAGGCTTCAAAATTTAAGTATAGGCCAAAATTTTGAAGGGTGTTGCAGCCGCTACAACAAAGCTAAAGATGGGATCAATGACAGATGAGGATTACACTAGAAAGTTCTTGGAGCTACTAAGGTATGTGCCTTACCTCAAGGAGGAGAAGGCCAAGATTTAGAGATTTACTAGTGGGTTACCAATGGCATTCAAAGACAAGATTGGGTTCAATGAGCCTAGATCATTAGAGGAGGCCACCTGAAAGCTAAAGCATTGATATGAAAAATTGAAGCGCATATCTGAGACTAAGTCGTACTAGAAAGGTAATTCAAAGAACAAAGGAAAATGGGACAAGAAGCGAGAAATACCTAAGGATTCAAGAAATAGAGAGAATGTAACTCCATTTAAGAAGTTCAATGCATTTGATAAAGGACAGGGAGATCGATCTGAGGAGCAGAACAAGAATACAGGCTGGAAGCCTATAAAGTGTTGGACTTATTACAAAGATCATCTCAGGAGAGATTGTCCACAATATGAAGGTCGTAGACCTGAGATATATAGTGCACAAGAGGTGCAAACTATTGGGGATGTTGGTCAGAGCACTCCTCATATCTATGCAGCACTGGATAGAAGGTAGATCATCAGGCATCTATGATTGAAATGGATGATAACATGTGATCAAATTGTTTCTATTTTGATTGACCCTGGATATAATTATAGTTATGTTATTCTTGACATAGTGGACAAGTGTGGTTAGAATAAGGAAGTGCATGTAGAGTCTTGCTTAGTGCAGCTGGATACATGTACGAAGAAACAAGTGCACCATTGGGTAAGAGATTGTGCATTTGATTTGAATTGTATGCCTACCCAAACACATTTGGATGTATTACCATTGGGATTATATAGTATGTTGTTAGGCATGGATTGGTTATACCTTCATAGAACCAAGGTGGATTGTTATGACAAAGCCATTGAGTGCCTTGATGACAATTGGAAACAAAGAGTTTTGTGAGGTGAGAAGAAAGCAACATCAATTAGAATGGTGACAACTATGCATGCAAAGCATAGTCACAGGAAAGGGTGTGTGTTATTTGCAGTGCACATTTCTAGTGACAAAGGTAAGGAGGTTGAGGATGTAGATGCTTTGAGAAGGTACCCAGTTCGACAGTAGTTCTAAGATGTATTTCCTGAGGATATTTTAGATTTTCCACCTCACAGGGAGGTAGACTTTTCTATTGAGTTGGTGTCAGGGGCTCTAGCATCAAAGGCACCTTATTGGATGAGTACGCCTTAGTTGGTAGAGCTGAAGTTGTAGTTGAAGGGAATGTTGGATAAGGAACACATTAGGCCAAGTGTATCACCTCGGGGCACACTGGTACTATTTTTGAAAAAGAAGGATGGTGCTCTCAGGTTGTGAAATGACTACATGTAGTTGAACAAAGTGACCATAAAGAACATGTATCTGTTACCAAGGATTGATGACTTGTTCGATCAGTTGAAGGGAATAACAATGTTCTCAAAGACTGATCTAAGGTCTGTATATCATCGTATATAGATTAAGGAAGAAGACATCTACAAGACAACTTTCTAGGCCAGGTATGGGAAATAAGAGTTTGTTGTAGTTCTATTCAATTTTATTAATGCTCTAGGTATTTTTATGTGCTCGATGAATAGTGAGTTGCATCAGTATTTGGATAAGTTTGTTATTGTGTTCATTGGTGACATATTGGTATATTCTAAAAATGAAGAATATAATGTTGAGCATTTAGCAGCAGTGTTGAGGTTGTTGAGAGAACATCAATTGTATGCTAAGCTCAACAAGTGTAGTTTCTTTCAGATTGAGATACACTACTTGGGACATGTGGTTTCTAAGGATGTCATAACAGTGGATACAGAGAAGATAAGAGCTATCATCGAGTGGGCGGCTCCCAATAATGTGGATGAGGTGAGATCTTTCATGGGGTTAGCAGGTTATTACAGGAGGTTCATCAGGAACTTCTCACAGATTGTTTATCCTATCACATAATTGCATAGAAAAGGTAAGAAGTTTGAATGGACAGAGGAGTGTGCAACTAATTTTGAGCATCTCAAGCAGTTATTGACACATGCACCAGTGTTAAATATTGTAAATCTGAACAAAGAGTTTATGGTCTGCATAGATGATTGCAAGAGAGGACTTGGTGGAGTCCTTATGCAGGACGGATAGGTGGTACGCTATGAGTAATGGAAACTGAATGAGCACAAGCAGAACTACCTGACACATGAACTTGAGTTGGAAGTGATCACACAACATTGAAGATGTGGAGGAACTATCTTCTGGGCAGGAGGCTTCTATTGATGAGTGATCGCGGTGGGTTGCGGTATCAATTTGACCAACCGAATCTGAATGGTAGGCAAGCTCGATGGTTGGCCACGATCAATGAGTTTGATTTTGAGATTATGTTTATCAAAGGTAAAGAGAATAGGGTGGCATATTCTCTTAGCATGAAGATACAGGTAAATCACTTAGCAACTATGAGCTCCTATGGAACAGACTTACATGATAGGATCTTGCCAGCATGTCAATAGGATGTTAGGTATATGGAGATTGCAACAGAGTACAGGGTACATGTACATGTGGCGGTACAGGTATAGGTACTGGTAGTAGTATAGGTATAGGCGCAGGTGGTGGTACAAGTACATGTACAAATGGAGGTGCACGAGATATGGACTATCACCTCACGACAAACAGATTGGTTAGATTCAAAGACATGATATATGTGTTAGACAGTAGTGAGCTCAAGAAGGTGATCTTGAGGGAATTTCATGTGAAACCATATTCAAGTCACCCAGGCTATCAGAAGACATTGACCACAATGAAGAAATAGAATCTGAAGAAGGATGTAGCAGAGTTTGTGGCTAGGTGTTTTGATTGTTAAGGGGTGAAGGCAGAGTGTAAGCATCTAGGCGGACTTCTACAGCTGATTGCGATTCCAAAATGGAAATGGGAAGCCATTTCCATGGATTTTATCACAGGGTTGTTGAGGAAAGTGAGCCAACATGATTCCATCATGGTAGTGGTGGATAAGTTTACAAAGGTAGTGCACTTCATTCCAATGAAGTCTACATTATCAGCTAGCAATGTAGCACAGGTATTCATCAAAGACGTGGTCTGATTGCATGGAGTTCCAAAGAATATTGTGTCAGATAGGGATGTAAAGTTCACTTCCAAGTTTTGCAAGGAGTTGTTTTCAAGTTTGAGCATAGATTTGGCCTTTAGTACAAGTTATAATCCACGAACAGATGGACAGACTAAGAGGGTTGACAGGATATTGGAGGACATGTTAAGAATGTATGTGATGCATCAATAGTGAACTAAGGAAGAGTATCTTCCACTGGTAGAGTTCACCTACAACAATGGGTATCGAGATTATTTGAAGATGAGTTTGTTTGAGGCATTGTATGGGCGGAGTTGCAACACTCCCATGAGTTGGAGCGATCCAGTGAACAGGGTGTTGATTGGACCATACATGTTGGCAGAAATGGAATAGGAAATGTAGGTAATCAAGAAGAATTTGAAAGCAAGACAAGATAGGAAAAAAGAGCTATGCAGATCAGAACAGGTTGTTTAAAGAGTTCCTGGTTGGGGAATAGGTGTACTTACGCATCAAACCCAAGAAAATTTCCTTGTGGATTGGATCATGTGTCAAGATGGCACCCAAGTTTTGTGTACCTCTCATTATTATTGAGAGGATTGGGCCAGTAGCCTATCGACTTGCACTCCCTCCGACAATGAAATTCCATGATGTTTTTCATGTGTCATTTCTTAAGAAGTATGTTAAATATGTTGATCATGTGATTGACTGGTCTGTATTGCAGGTGGAGCTAGATGGATAATTCCAGCGGAAGCCTCAGTGTATAGTGCAGATAAAGATGCTCATGCTCTCGAACCGAGCAATCGAGCAGGTTAAAGTGTAATGGAAGCACTTTGGGCCCGATGAATCTACATGGGCGATGGCGGATTAGATGTCAGCTATGTATCCTTCCTTATTCGTTGGTTGAGTGGATGTTTTGGTATATGTCTCTAGTATATGTTTTTGGTACATGTTTGGTGATGTTTGGTATATGTACATATGTATATGGGTGTAAATTCCGCCATGAGATATGTTATAAATCTCCAATAATATGTATGGCTATCATGTCATTATGATGTTATATTTGTTATGTTGTCATGTTGGTTTGCTTCTCAGCAAGGTGATCATTGTAAATACTACAATGAGCTAATTTATAAAGCTCCATGGGCAGTATGTTTTGCTTACAATAGTCTTGTGGTTATAGGTGTTTTTGAACATGGAGGACGGTGTTGCCCCAAGGGGGAGGGTTTTTTAACAGCCCTGGTGAAAATTCCATGTAATAAAAATTAATAAAGGAAAAATATTAAACATGGTTGATGGGACATTTATTCCAAGTTGAATATTGGGCAAGACATCCTATTTTGGGTGTTCATTGGTTTATTATGGTTAAGAAAATTGGAAAAGGCAATGGTTAAGGCTTTGGAAAGGAAAAATGACATTTTGGGCACATTTATTTATGAAAATAATAGAAATTAGGAGAAAAGGGAGGGGAAAGGTCAAAGGTTGCATGTGAGGAGGAAGTGAAGGGAAATCATGGAAAATGAAGAAAATAGAGGCCTCGTTAATAAAAAGGCTTATGAGGATCAATACACAAAATTTTGTCACTTGAGTTTTAGATCTCTCTCTATATTCTCTCTCTCTCATTCTTGGACACTTGGAGTTTTCTTGGAGCACTCTTAAAGGGTGTGATATACTTGGAGTTTTGGAGCAAGAAGGAAAAGCAAGAGTAGGAAATCGCACAAGGACTTCGAGATCAGTAGCTACAACAGATTTCGCTTGCAGGTACCGAGTTGTATGTATATTTTCCTCACTAGTTTTAGCATGCATGGCATATGCATGTGGATTATTGGTCATGATCTGTCATTGGCATGCAAGATTGCCTGGATTGGTAGTGGATTTGCCTAGCCTTGCCATTTTTGCATAGTCGTGGTGTTGTGGGTTCATTTCTTCATTTTTTCTGATTGGTTATCATGTATCCTCTAGCTTGGGTTGAGTTATTAATTCTTGGAATCCCTAGTTGGAGAAATTTTGGAAGCCTTGTAACAGCTTGGGTTGAGTTACTAGTACTAGAAGTGTTGGTTGGACAAGCTCTTTGGGATCCCTTGGTGGGTTTATTTGCTAGTCCTAGAAACCCTGGTAGGACAAACGTTCTGTAAGCCCAGATAAGTTGTGAGTTGAGTCACTAGTCTTGTAAGCCTTGGTTGGAAAAAATGCTCTGGAGCCCTGGAAGGCTTGGGTAGAGACCAATCTGATGATGGTTTTGTGATGTACGACCAAGAGGTGGAATCATTGTTTTATGGGTTGAGGTGGTCGGCCTCTAGAAGCCTTGGATGATTTTGGATTGATGTGTCTTAGGAGATCCCACATTCATGCTTGGAATATGGCACGAGGGTGACTAGCTGAAGAAAGTTTTGGCTCATCCATTTCCATGATCAGGTGGTTCGTGGAAGTCCCACAATTAGTGGCCTTTGCATCATTAATATGAGGTTATTTATCCTTGTTATTTTATGAGTATTATACTGGTTTATATGTGAATTTTATGGTTGTTGCTTCCTTGGTATTTATGTCCCTATTATGTTGGTTATTAATATGTATTATGACAATAGTTATCTATGGCTCTCATCATATTTTCACTTATAAATGAATGAACAATGTATTTATGACCTAATGGATGAAATAGCAACTAATGTGTTGAAGCATCAATGCTTCCTAGCGATTCTCAGATGAGTATGAGACCCCTATGCTTATATATGTTATTTACACTTGTAGATTACATATTCATGATATGTTTGACGAAACGTATGTCATGGCTAGTAGGGGTCAAGTCAAGGGCTTGTTCAAGTAATTTGAATTGTATCATCATTTCTTTGTTACCTTTCCGTTATAAAGGTTTCAATGAATTCTAGGCAGTGACCTGGGCTCTGGACCTGAAAAAGTGGCTCAAATCCTCGGGACGTTGGTACAACACTGAGAAAAATAGTAGTTGGATGCTAGCGTGCCATGTCATGAGAGCGTCTATAGCCTCCAAGACACTGTCAAGCCCATATCATGGGAGCGTTCGAGGGTTAAGCGATCTAAAATCTCAGTGGCACCAAGGGGTTGGTTAGCAGAAAGGTTGGGATGGTTCATAGGGGTCCTATTGTTGATGTTTTTATGGTGTGTTTCTGTTGGTTCCACTTCCTTAATGTGAATTAGGAGGTAAAATCATATCATAGTAACTTCTCGTCACATATTTACCCTAGTTGGCCGATTACCTTGGTATATATGGGAGGAGGGTGTCACATAATATACATGATTTGATATTGCATAATGTCATTTTAGATTCGGGTGCTTCATACAACTTAATGCCTAAAGTTATCATGGAAAATCTTGGCTTGGATATAACTAGGCCATATAGAGACCTTTTTTCTTTTGAATCAAGCAAGGTAAAGTGTCTTGGTTTAATGAAATATTTATGATTCACTCACACAAATTCCATCCAAGAGTGTAGCTATGGATGTGGTTGTTACTGACATCCCACCAAATTATGGTATGTTGTTGTCTAGATATTGGGGTGCAAAATCAAAGGGCTCTCTGTAGATGGACATGTCATATGCCACTATCCCCATGTTTGAACAATCAAGGAAGTTGTATAGGGAAACTCTCATGCACTACATGGTAAGTAGTCAAGATAAACCAAATAATTATCTTGTTTATTTTGTACAGTCAGATATGGATTCATCCATTTTATACAATGATATATGTTTGGAAGAAGATGCTCAAAATAGGGACAATAAATCAGAAAAGAATGAAGGTAAAACGATAGAAGAAAAATAAGAACTTGATGATGATGAATAAGGTATGTGGAATATGGAATTTGATGGAGCAGTCAATGAGGAAGGAGTTGGGGCCAGTGTATGGATTATGAGCCCGAAAGTAGGCAAGTCGAAGACCTATTCTTATAAACTTGCTTTCGAATGCACAAACAATGTTCTTGAATATGAGGCACTAATTTTGGGACTCTAGTCATTGAAAAGGTCAAGAGACAAAAGAATTTTAGTCCATGGGGACTCAGAACTAATCATAAATAAAATTAAAGGTTGGTTTTCAATCAAGCATCCTAGAATGAGGCATATAAAAATGTTGTTTTAGATTTTCTACAATGTTTTTTAGAATACAATTTGTCTATGATTTCCTAGAGATAATAATGCAATTGTTGATGTGTTGGCTACCTCAGCAAGTACTTTTTAGATTCTTATTCATCCAAACAAGAAGTATGAAATTGAGGCTAAGTACAGACCAATTGTACCAAACAACATAAGGTATTGGCAAGTTTTTGATAATGATAAATAGTTGGACATTTTTTTGCAAGTGAAAGGAGAATTTTCAAATATGCAAATTGATGAAGGAAATAGTTTTGATAATGGTGAAAAGGGAGTAAACATATATTAGACTAGGGAGAGTCTTGATAAGCATCGAGAAGACCTTGAAGTTTTGCAATTGAAAGAAAATTTTATCCTGATAGCCTTAGTCCCAGTGGGGGAATTTTTTTATTTCAATGATGTGGCTCATAAACCCAAAATACTTTCTACTGAGATTGAGCTGGAACACTGTAACATAGGGACTATATATAGACCTAAAATTGTGAAACTTTCTAAATCTTTAAGTCTTGAAGAGAAGCATAAATATATTGATCATATGAAAGAGTATTATGATGTCTTTACATGGGGGTATGAAGACTTGAAGGCCTATGATACGAGTATCATCCATTACACCATTCCTATCAAGGAAGGACAGAAACCATTTAAGCATAAGCTAAGGAGAATTAACCCTATTTTGTTTCCCTTAATTGAGAAGGAGGTAAGAAAACTTTTTGATGCAAAAATTATTGTCCCTTTGAGGGACTTAGAACTGAGTCATAAAGCAAATTAAAGGTTAGTATTCAACCAAGCATCCTAGAATTAGGGCATATAAAAATGTTTTTTTAGATTTTCTACAATGTTTCCATAATACAATTTGTTCGTGATTCCTAGAGATAAGAATGCAATTGTTGATGTGTTGGCTACCTCAGCAAGTACTTTTAAGATTATCATTCATCCAAACAAGAAGTATGAAATCGAGGTTAAGTACAGGCAACTGTACCAAACAACACAAGGTATTGGAAAGTTTTTGATAATGATAAATAGTTGGACATTTTTTACAAGTGAAAGGAGAATTTTCAAATATGCACATTGATGAAGGAAATAATTTTGATAATGGTGAAGAGTGAGTTAACATAAATTAGACTAGCAAGAGTCTTGACAAGCATGGAGCATACCTTGAAGTTTTGCGGTTGAAAGACAATGTATCCTGAGAGCCTTAGTCCCACTGGAGTAATTTTTTCATTTCAATGATGTGGCTCATAAACCTAAAATACTACCTATTGAGACTGATCTGGAATATTGTATCATAAGGACTATAGATAGATCTAAAATTGTGAAACTTTCTAAATTTTTAAGTCCCGAAGAGAAGTACAAATATATTGATCTTATGAAAGAGTATTTTGATGTCTTTACCTGGGGGCATGAAGAATTGAAGGCCTATGATACAAGTATCATCCATCACACCATTCCTATCAAGGAAGGACAAAAACCATTTAAGCATAACCTAAGGAGAATTAACCCTGTTTTTCTTCCCTTAATTGAGAAGGAGGTAAGAAAACTTTTTGATGCAAATATTATTCTCCCTTTGAGGTTTTATAAGTAGCGGTCAAACTTAGTTCCAATGAGGAAAAATACCAGAGAGATAAGACTATGTGATGACTTCTGGAACCTTAATAAGGTCTCTCTCAAAGACAATTACCTCTTGCCAAAAATGGATCACATATTGCAGCGGGTAGTTGGTTCTAGGAGGATTTCATTACTTGATGTTTTTCTAAGTACAACCAGATTTTAGTACATTCGGATGATAAGGAAAAAACAACTTTCACTACACCATCGAGAACATTCATGTATGTAAAAATGTCTTTCGGACTTATGAATGCAAGAGAAACTTTTCAAAGGGATATGGATATTGCTTTTGCATATGAGAAGGACAGGTTTATTATTGTTTATCTTGATGACATTACTGTGTTTTCTAAATTTAATGAAGATTGTTTGCAACATTTGCAGGTTGTCTTTGAGAAGTGCAGGAAATATGGTAACTCTTTGAACCCAAAGAAGTCCATCTTTGGAATGGAAGAAGGTAAGTTGTTGGGTCACATAGTTTCAAAGGATGGCATAAGAATTGACCCAAGTAGAATTGAGGCAATCCATAAGATTGATACCCCAAGGAATAAAAAGGAGGTGCAATTTTTTCTTGGGAGAATTAATTTTCTGAGGCGGTTTATTCCAATTCTTACTGAAATCATAAGGGCCATGACAAAAATGTTAAGAAAAGACAGTGAAATTAAATGGTCTGCTGAAGAAAAGAGGTCATTCAATGAGGTAAATTCAGCCTTAACACATGCTCCTTCTTTGGCTAGCCCTGACTACACAAAATATTTCATCATTTTCTGCTTTGCCTCAAAGTACACTATTGCAACAATATTAATGCAGAAAAATCAGAAGGATCATGAGCAACCCATAGCATTTTTTAGTAGGGGATTAAAGGATGTTTATGTGAAATACAACATAATGGAGAAGCAATTTTTTTTGTGTTGGTGAAGGTTTTGAAGGATTTCAAGGGTTACATATTTCATTTTCATGTAATTGTCTTTGTTCCTAATGTTGCAGTGAAGGGGATTATCCCTCAAGTTGGCCTAGAAGGGAGGAAAGGTGAGTAGATAACAATCATTTTGGAAGACGATGTTGAAATTAATCCCATTAAACTTAATCCCATTAAACTAATAAAGGATCAAGGACTAGCAAAAATAATGGTTGAGTCAAATCTACATGCATTGGACATTAATTTCATTGATTCCCAATTAGAAGATAATGATGAAGAAGTTGTTCAACAACTATTAGAAAGGTTCCTCTCTTCCCCCTGGTACACATATATCATTTATGTTTTGCATCACCTATAAGCTCCACCTGGTTTAACAAACACAAAAGCAATGTTTCTTAAATTGAAAGTTGTTCAATTTTGCATTCTAGATAAGTCTTTATATTGGAAAGTTGTAGGAGGTATATTGTTGAATTGTTTGTTGGAAGATGAGGAAAATAAAATAATGGAGGAGTTCCATAAAGGTGATTGTGGAGGGCATGTTTTCTGGAAAACCAAAACTAATCAAAATTTTAGAGCTGGCTTTTATTGGCATATGTTGTGCACTGATGTTCACAAAAGGGTTTCCAGTTGTTATGAGTGTCAAATGTTTGAAGGAAAGAATAAACTTGTACCTTTATCCCTGAAAACTATTTCAGTGGAGGTGCATTTTCAACAGTGGGGATTAGAGTTCATAGGGGAGATTAATCCAGTTTCATCATCTCAACACAAATGGATCTTAACCACTACAAATGATTTCACTAAGTGGATAGAAGCGATTCCCACCAGGCAGGCCACAGATTCAGTTATTATGAAATTCCTGTAAGGTAATATTCTTTCTCGATTCGGTTGTCCTCATAAGATTATAATTGATAATGTTGTTGCATTTAAATATAGAAAGCTTATTGATTTTTGCCATAGATATAACATAGTTCTTAGTCATTGTACTATGTATTATTCACAAGGCAATGGCTTGGTTGAGTCCTCTAATCAAAGCTTAGTGAATATCATAAAGAAATTGTTGCAGGAGAACAAAAAGTCTTGGCATAAGAAATTAATCAATGCACCATGGGGTAAGTAGCAAGAATTCAATTAGGATGTCTCCTTTCCAATTGGTTTATGGAGTTGCTGTTGTTTTTCCTACTTCCTTAGGAGTTCCAATAATGAAATTATTGCAGGAAGAAGAGGTGGAAGTGAACGATATGCAGAGGATGATTAATCAGATGATACAATTGCAATAGAGTAGAGAGGAGATCTATAATAACACTCATTTTATTTATGATAAGATTAAGAGGGTTCATGATAAAAGGATAAAGGTTGGTGATTTCAAGATTGATGACCTTGTGTTGATATGGGATGCTAGGAATGACAAAACATGAAAGCATGGAAAACTTGAAAATTTATGGAAGGGACCTTATAAAATTGTAACTTTTCATGGAAACAATGCATATCTACTTAAAGACCTAATAGGGGAACTACTTGTTGGAGGGTATGTTCATGGCAAGCTAATCAAGCACTATTTTACCTTAATTCAGCTTGTTTGAACACATCATTGTACATACCATTTTGATTTTAAGTACTATAAGTGTGGGTGCTTATCATCAGAAATTGAATGTCAGAGTGAAAGCCTTAAGTTTCCGATGAGATGCTACCATATGTAATAAAAATTTAGAGTAAGTCAAGTTAGTATTAGTTGGTTGAGAGTCAATAAAGTGGCCAATGGTTAAGGCTACTAGTCTACAATAACCTTCGAAGGAGGATGCCATCCCCATTGGAGCCTATGTTAGGGTCTTATGTATACGAATCTTGGTCATGTTAGTCTTTCTATTTATCTAAGGTCAATTTGTAAATATTAGTCATGATGACCTTACTCTTATGATTTAAAGAGGTTTAGATTTAAATTAAGTCTCATGTAAAGTTGTTTATTTTTCTAAAGATCCAAATGTCTAAAGTCATGAGGTTTCCTTATTAAAGGGTAGTCATAGGTAAGTTTTGGTCACCATGGAAAGAGTACAAAGATTATATCATAAAAATCCTTAGTTATTATAGGTTAGTCACCATCCTTGGTCATCATAAGTGGGTCACCTAAGTTTTGAGGTTAAGTCTACATCAAAACAACCATGAGATGGATTAGGCACAAATTTGGAGGTTGTGGTGAGTCGGTTTAAATGTCATTTCAATGACAGGTTATGATATCAGTGGGAAAATAACAGTTAGAAGGACATTCCTTTCCTTTTCCCCAAGCGCTGTGTTTTCGAGGAGGTGTTGCGCATTCATAGTTTCCATTTCCAATCACAATTATCGCCACCATTTCTACAAGATTATTTGAACTTTCCTCTTCATTCCACGTCACTTAGTTATTCTCCATTTCCATTGAAAACCGTAGTATGATTGTTTTGGTTCACTGCAAAAGGGAGGTAGGGGCACCATGAATCCACACAGCAGTACAATTCTCGCATATCGATGGTCAACCCTTCTTCACAGGTGCAAATCCAAGTCCATCTTTGTTCCTCAGTGTTGGATGAATCCTCAAATTGCATGTAGGAGCTAGAAAAAATCGTAAAAGGCCTGCAAGAGAGATAAATTAATTCTCGTTGCCTTTTTTAAAACACTGCGTTTCTGCCTTTTGTGCAACGTTTTATCCTAGTCGTTGTGATTCGACACTGTGGTCTATATTTCACATTTGTCGCTACCAAATCCATGTTTTTATTTGTGTAGCCTCCACATGCAATGTATGCCAAGGTCTTAAAACTAAATTGAAGCTTCCTACCCTAAGTTTTATCTTTAAAAGTGTTAAAAAAACCCAAATACCTTAAGTGTTGTGTTTCTTCCTTTTGCATTGCAACTATCCCATTAAGGTTCTTTGTCAAATGTTGTGAATTTGCAAGTTTTTTAGGGTTTACATGAGACAATTCTACATTGTTTAGTCTTTAAGTGTAATGGTTTTTGTCTCTTAAGTCATCATCAGAGATTTAAAATATCATAACTCCTCCACTATTACACAAAACAAATTGCTTATAACCTTAAACTATTTACTGTTGCAAGAGAAAAATCATGTCAACTCCAAAAGGCAAGAAGAACAAAGGAGGTGTCATTGTTCAATTTGAGCCACAAGATGTAATAATTATCAATGTAGACCCAACCATCATAATGGCTTTTGAGTAGGTGGGGTGTATGTGGTTTTGTGAAAAGATTCAGTGGTATCATTTACAATTGATTGAGGAGTTTTCCAAGGATTTTTTGTGAAAATATTAAGTGGTACACTTACTTTTCCAGTCACATCCCAATAAATAACTAAGGCCATTGAGATCCATTTAAATGGTGAGAAATGATTTAAGGGTATGGAGTTAGATTCGGTTTATTTCAAAGACTTTCTAAAACCAAAATAACAGGAGGGGTATGGGTCTATTATTCTAAGGAGCTATCTACAGGCCCACCATAGTAAATTCTTGGAGGTAATTCAAAGGTATTTTACATGTGAAAGGGGGTTCAGTAAAGTTTATCAATATCATATAAGACTTCTAATGCATTTTACAAGCAAAAAACGTTTGAATCTTCTTACTAATTATTTAGGAGTGTTTTCAAAATGGCTAATAGAGTTCAAGCAAAAGGGAGTCCTATTGAACCTAGTTTGTTTCATTTCTCATTAATTAAATTGTTGATGGTAAAGGAACTTGACAAGAAAGATTAGACATGGCATGAATTTTTTATCTCTTCAAGTTGGATGACACAACTTTTGGTAGCCAAAGGACTAAGAAACATGCCCCATCAGTTGCAATTAAAAAGGCCTCCCTTACAGCAGGTAGTTCAGTAAAAAATCCTTTGACTAAAAGAAAATTAGTTGACAAACTGAGTGTTAAAAAGTTTCACTTGTCACCCGAGGTAGAAAAGGTGGCTAGGGCATCGAGAACAAGAGCTTCATCTAAAACATTTCATGTATATTCTTCACCTGTTCGAGCCGCTGAAATATCAAAAAGTGCACACCGAGAAATGGAAATTGATGAAAGGTATCAAAAAAATCAAAGACCTGCAAGAATAGCTAGACAAGTCTCACCTAATAGTAGCCTATTTGCAGAAAGAAAATAGAGAGCTAAGGCAACAAATATCACAAGAAACTACCCACCCAAGTGAAAAAGAACCATCGAAGAAAGCATTGGCACATTTTGTTAAGGACAAAAGCAAGCAAGTCATAGATGTTGAAAATGTGCAGGTGATTATTGAGAAGTAAAGGAGACCTAAGACTAGGTCTTCTACCAAAATGAAAATACAAATGGAGGAGATTATTCAACCAAAACAAAAAATGGTATTTGATGAGTAGAAGGAGTTTGATAAATTGTTGGAACATCTTGAAGAAGTTCAACAACAGGTAGATTTCTAATAGAAAAATATCGCAGGGACAAGTTGAATTTGTTTAAATAGTTAGAAGTTGTTGAACATGTCCTTGAAAAATCTAAATACAATTTGAAGTGGACCTTGCCTCTGCATAGGCAAGTGAGAAGTTTTTATGTATAGAATTTGGTATTTAAAATAGGACTCAAATTGGTAAAGCAGAAGCTCACTGAGGCAAAGGAATCTGGAAGAAAGAGGAACAAGGGAAAGTTGGATATACTAACAGAGGCTAATAAAAAGGTAAATGTTGAGGAGGATACCACTCAGCTCTAAATTTTTGTCTTTTTGCTAAAGAAATGAAAAATACGTCAGTTTTGTTGGATCTTGTAAAAACACAGCAAGGACTTGCTGCAATTTTTATGTAGTCTTTAATGCTAATGAGATAGTGGAATTTTGAATTTTTGATTGTCATCAGAGGAGTTATATGAATGTCACAACACTTATATTGATGCCTCCAACATTTATACCACAAGAAAGTCATCATCTGTTCAAAATTTTGAAGGAGTTGTGAACGGTGGCAGTTTTGTTGCGAAAGTGGGGGTTAGTCAATAAGGAGTTCCGAAAGCACTATGAATCCTTTATAAGGGATTCAATGTCATCACAGAGACATTTTAAAGACACCCATTTTCTCCATTTTGTCAAAGGAGAGCTTCAACAATACATAACATCGAGGGCTACTTCAACATGCTAAGAAATTGGCTAATGTGGAATGAAACTAGACAGTCAGCACCATTTCACTTCATATTTCGAATTTTTGGTTTATAGAAGTAGTTGGGATCATCTGGATAGGTGTCATATTGCATTATGAGGTTTATTTAATGTTTATTTTCAAACATTCCAAGTTGTTGATGTTTTAGGCATAAATTGATTGTAAGTAAAACCACTCCTATTTTTAAGTATATGAACCAAATTTTCGATGTATCTAGTTAGAAGTTTGTTTTGTTCAATCATTTCGACCACCTAGAGTAGGAGATCAAACATCATGATTTATATAGAGATGAAAAATATATTAAATGGTTATTTTTGTCATATCAGAGAGAAACAGACTATTTTGCAGACTATTTTCTAAAAATTTTGCTAGTGAATGAATGAAAGACAGAAGGTGATTTGTAGGGATTCCTCTGTCAGATCTTGATGATGTGTGCTTATTTATTCTTGTAATTTTGTCATATGTGTTTAAATATCTTGAATTTAAGACTTCTTGCTTGGAAAAATCAGATGTTTAACTCATAATTCATCTTAATGATGCTCTGATTTAGTTTTTCCAAGTGATCTATGTTTTCCTCCTAAAGAAACATTTAGAATTCATCTATAGTTTTGATGCTCTATGTGTGTTATTCCACCTTTATTACACTCACCCTCCTACAATAATTTAACTTGATTTCATCACCAAGGTTGCCTACCTTGCCCCTATGGAGAAAACCCTTTCTCTCTCCATCATATCACTGGACAAAAAATAAATTTGACATGACTCCTACTCAATGGATCTATCTCTTTTCTCATCAACAGACCTTTGAAAAACATACTTTATTTAATATTATAACTATCCTAATATCATATCAGTTGAGAAACCTAAGTGAGAGAGCCCTCTCCAACGCTAGAAGGGCTAGATTCTGGCCTAGAAGTGGTTTGTGGTTACCTCTAAAGTTTCTCTCTTTGACCTATGGAAATTTACGGAGTGCTAAAACATTATACTAGATGCTTTGATCCTTTGTGTTTTTTTGTCTATGTAGATCTCCTTCGAAACATCATGGGGAAGTTGTGGAAAGCATTGGAACAATCTATAAAGAATCAAGGGGAATCTAATCGTCGAAGGCACTGAAAGGGAATTCAACAAGCATTTCGATAAACTAGTAAGTGATCTCTCTCATATTATTTGTTTCAATCAATCGTAAGATAAGGAAATGTAGAAGTTATTTTATTCTTTGTTACTAGATTTCTTTGAGGTTTAGGGTGATCCATCTTTTCCAAAAGAGGGATTATTCCTCCACCATCTCATTATTTTGATTTTTGATCCTTTTATCATAGCCCTCTCTAAGTGCTTGAAAAATGTTGAAATTGGATTTTGTGATTCTTTTCACTTGTTTTAAATTTTTTTTTTTTAATTTAAAACTTTCGCCATGTGCACACTTTATTGTTATACACAGAGCATATTTTTGCAAACTTATCATTTAGCAACAGTGCGTATGCACACTATATTAAACTATTACCTGTGCACATACCTATAATTTTTGAAAATTTAAGCTTTTTCATTGTTGAATCCATGAATTTTAATTGTTTTGTTTAGTTAGACTTTTTTACCTTCTGGAAATCTCCTCCTTATTTTGATTTGACTTTTTGGGTTGCAAATTAGGGTTCGAAGTTTGATCTGGTCAATTTCTATTAATCAACGAAAGGACTAGTCATTGCTGAGATAGTTTGAGTCTATCCTATTTTATGTCAAAGAATTAGAATAAGTACTTTGTTTTCTCAATTGCAAGTGTTATTAGTATTAGGAAAATTGAGGGTTTTTCAAGAGAGCACTTGTGATTGGGATTTAGTTGCTTTTCCAAATTGATTACTGATTATTTCTCTATATAAGACAACATAATCTTCTGCTTATAGTGGTTTGTAACTCATTACATCAAATTGAAATTATAACTTGTGTAGGTTGAAGGAAGAATCCATTGTTTGTTTTTGGGTATGTAAGAAGTTGAAAAGATCAAAAAATTTCTTCTTGTAACTATAATTTTGAGGAATTTAGGTTGCATTTCTCAAAGAAGAGTCTAGAATCATGTATTTTTCACTCTCTCTTATGTGTATCTTGAAAATCACTCATTGATTCTTGTATTTTTTTAAGTTAATGAAACATCTTCCCTTATTTTAGTTACAATTCATCGAAATGAAAAGATTACAATATCGTGTTCGATTGCATTAGGTTTTGAGTCAAGTCATAACACCATAAGCTTCACATCCATTTACCCATTGAGTAAATAATTATTTTAAAAATAGCACTAATAAAATCAATTTAGAAACTTTTATTATTTTAGGAATCTTTTCCACCTACATTAGATTTGGTTGTAGGGCTTTAGAATAGGGAATTGAGTTAACTTTCCCAGGTTGCAAACAAACATTAGTATCTTGCGATAGCGAGTAAATCCATTTACTACAATTAGGCTCTAGGAAGCTCCCCTTACAAAGGAGTTAAGCACAAGATCATGTCAGGCCCAATGGAGTGATCGACCCCACTTCATTAGTTACTGTAGAGTGATTTACACGTATTAAAAAAGGTGTTGAAAGGTACTTGGGAGTCACTTGGAAGTAAACCTCAGATTAACCACATTGAGGAACTTTCAAGGAGATTGATCTTTGTTACTCTGCCCTTGCATGCATGTCTGAATCGAGATTGTCTCCCCAGGTTTTAAGTGGTAACCTTAGAGACCATATTCTTAGGGCTATTACCCAAGTTGACGACTGAGGGGAAGTCTTTGTTGTATATGGAACAGACGTTGACTAGAATCGTCTGGACCTTTTTGGAGATTATTCTTCACTCAAGATGGCATAAGTGAAGATTTCTTGCACGAGATCGTGTACATTAAGCAAGTTATCAGCGTAATTGATTCCACCCACTCTATCTTTAACCACTTTTCACATTGATCTCTGCGACATTGGTTGTCATCACCAACTAGTGATTTCACTGTGAAAATTTGTTTGCATGGTTTGACTCCTTAGATTTACTAGTGCATGTTATTTGCTTGTTTTTACCTTTTAGTGACCTTAGGTGGGGATTGTGTTTTTGAACCATTAATATTGGTAAAAATTTATCTAAGTTGAATCTAATGGTAAAAATGTCAGAATTTACTGATAAAGAACCCCATTTTAATAGAAATCCTAGTCCTCCTCCTAACTTTGCAAATGTTGGTCCTCCTTATATGGCTATGTTGTCACTTCCCAGATTCACGATAGGTTTACCGATGTGGTTGTTTTCAACTTCTTTAATCCCAAATACCCAAACTATTCCACCTCAACTAAGTTTTTCACCTCAATTGAGTTAATCATCTTAACATCACCAACCTCATGTTGACCCTTTACTTTCTTCACCCAACATGTCCTCCTCCCTTTCTTCTTCTTTGCTTGGTAAAAGCCTTGATGCTAGTAACCAGGTGACTAAAAAGAAGAAGAAAGGGAAGAAAAAGAAGAAGCAAGAAAAGAAATAAGTCAGCCAACTAACCATGGTTGTAATTATTGGTAATGTTGAGGAAACTTCCAATATGCATCGCAATCCCATATACCTTGCAAGATTTGTAAGGGTGACCACTTCCTTATCAATTGTCCTGGTATTCCTAAGGTCTTGGAAGTATGATCTGAAAAATCTTATCAACTTACTGTTGATTTGTCAACCAGTGTTTGTCATGTTCCCATAAAAAATGGTAAAGTTAGGTTTCCTTATCTGTTATGCAAAGGGATTCATCATAGTCACCTTTGCCCTCATATGGACAATACCACAAAATTGTTGGAAAAACATCATTCACAACAACAAATTCTAACTGGTTACCGTAAACTTTCTCCTAACCTACTGTCAATTGACACAGTGATTGATATAATTCCAATTATAAGTTAATCTCACTCTTCCATTGGAAAGTGAAACACATATCACTCGGTTGATGAACCATTTTTTGATCAAGTGCTTGACTCAATTCCATTTTCAGTCGATCCCACTCTCCATTTAGAGAGTGAAATTAATACCATTCGGGATCTTCTTGTTACTTGAGATTCTTTTACACAATGGGGCATTTCACCTATTTCCATTGATCTCCCTCCAAGTAATGATGCTATTTCATTTGATTGGAGTAGACTGTCAAGACCTCGTCTTCCTTCTTCCACCCCTTTCCAAATCATTATGAAAGCGTATGTTAAGAATGTGTGACACACAAATGTAGATGAAGGTACTTCCATAAGTATTTTTTCCTCATCTTGTTGGCAAGCTTTGGGTTCCCCTCATCTTGTGCCTATCACACAGAATATATTGGCTTTTTACAGAACCATCAGCGAACCTTTAGGGATCCTTCCTAAGTTACCTATTACTCTGTATGGAAAGATTGTTTGTATTGATCTTATGATAGTCCAAGTCCCCTTTGATTTCAATTTTCTCCTTGGGCAAGACTATGTCTATGTCATGTCCACACTCTTTATATTGATGTCTTTCCCTCAAAATGGAAACATTGTGACGATTTACCGACTTTCATTTGTTGGTCTTGATTCAACTACCTTCCATCTGACATCCCTTAATGTTCGTTATATGCAAGTGGTATCCACCCCACCACGGGTTAATTATGTGGCAACCAATCCCTTGTTTTCAATTATCGATGCAAGAAAACCTCTCATTGTTTGCTCGACTTCTTTTGACTCAAATCCGATAATTGACATGGTGGATCCTTCAATGGGGACATTTGAGCCCAATTTTATTACCCCCCTTGATTCCCTTAACATGTGTTTCTTCAAGATATATTTCTTCCTTTTGATGAAGATCTCTTGGAAGCCATGGTCAAGAAGTATCCTTTGGCATTTGTTTCTTCCCAATGGAAGCCATGATCCAAATTCTTTGTAGGATGGTTTTTTATTGTATCAACCTAATTAAAAAATGAAACAAGTTCTTGCGAGCAAAGTTATTTTATTTTTAAGGTCGCATAAACATGAAATGACCCCTGAGCAGAGTTCCTTGTCTTGTGTCAATCCCATTTAAAAAAAAAATGAAACAAGTTGATATGAGGATGGTTTTTTTTTACTATGTCAACCTTGATAAAAAAATGAAACAAATACTTTTAAGAATGGAACAAATACCTCTTAGGATAGTTCTTTTACTATGTCAACCTCATTAAAAATTGAAATAATTGACTGAGATGATACTTTTGTTGTTGTTTCAACCTCTTTAAAAAATGAAACAAGTGACTCATAGGATTCTTATGTTGTTGTGTCAACCTCTTTAAAAAATGAAACAAGTGACTATGAGGATAGTTCTTTTATTGTGTTAACCTCGTTAAAAATGAAACAGTTGGTTGTGAGGATAGTTCTTTTACTATTTCAACCTCATTAAAGAATGAAATAAAGTTCCTCTGAGGATGGTTCTTTTATAATGTCAACCTCACTAAGAAGTGAAACAAAAATTGAGCATAGTTATTTGTATTTCAAGCACGCATAAAAATGTAACTGCTTTATGAAATTTATGAGTATAGTTTTATTTCAAGCTCGTTAAAAAATGAAACAAGTCCCTTTTTAAACTGAGTATTTTATGTGATTTTACTAATAAACCTTTATTTCATCTGCCTAATAGTAATTTACTATTTACATAAGTAGATCAAACAAATCTCGGGGGACAAACTATGTTTTGTGTGCGACAATTTTATAGCATATTTTACAATTTTCTGCTACTTCTCCCACTTGAATTGTGTTACATTTGATTATTATGCATTGACTAATTTGTAACATCTATAAGAAAGCAAAAACAATATTCATCTATATATTGTACAAGGTAAACTGAGATAAGAGTAGTAGTTTTCATTAGTTAAAATGTATGTAAAAAGTGTGGCCTTACAACATGTTATCCAAAGACACGAGGCCCCATGGCCTTTATTATCTGAACATGCTTATACATCGTCAAAAAATAAAATCTAGCCCTAAAACTACAACTACGCATGATGATCATGGTAGCAACAATAGCATGAGCTACTCGTCATAGCAAGCAACTAATCAGTCCAAGAACCCCCAGAGTGTTCCTCTCGTAGCAGAGAGGCGGGTCATCAATCCCAACATCTAGGATGCCTAGGGTCAACCTCTCTAAGTTGTGCTCTAAGTTGGGAGTTTCTAGCTGCTCACCGCGCCTGTCAAATCTGTGTAGTCTTACTAGTCTCACCAAGCCCACATCTGCATGATCATTTCGGATAATTAGTTTTGGATGCCAAAAACAAAAAACAAAAAAAAAAAATATGAAAATTACAAAATAACCAAAATGTGAAGTTTTTTACCTAGGTCACCCCACTGCATCCCAACGGGTAGTGGAATATCTTGATCACCGTTGTAATCCATGCTTGCATATGGAAAGTCTTCAATCATAATGATTTGACTTTCCAACAATCCAAATAAATCAGGAGTATATCGAAAAATTGGGCCAGCACCACCTTCGTGGCATGCCATCAATGAGACCCACTTCATCATACGAGGATCTTACAATCCTCTTGCATCTATAGCTACCTGTGGGGCGAGAAGGCGGATCATCTCTTGAGTGAACGAGATAAGAAAGGAACCATACCCAAAATTCTTGAGTTTGTCAGTTTTCACTCTAGTTATTTTCCCTTTCAGGTTTGCAACTACCCCTTCACGCCAGCTAAATATCGTAGGATGCAAGAATTGTATGGAAGTATGCATTTGAGCCTTGGTGAGTAAGTGAAGTGTTGCACTCCCACATAATTGTGCAACTGTAAAAACCAATAGTCCTCGTAGGAATTTGATCAATGGTTTTCATATCAATGTGTTCGTCTTTGAGTGCAGACCCTAGAGAACAATGGTGTGCTAAGTAAGTGGCAATTTTTTCACAACATGTTCTATGCCCTTACAAAGAAATGTTCACTCCATGGTATGGGAGACTAGACAAGAAATAGATGTCATCAACATTTATTGTAATTCTATGATCCCCGATCACGAAGCACTCTTCCAATGCATTCCATTTTCTCACCATCCATTCCAACAAATCTAGTTGGGCCCTCATGCTTGGGATTGTGAAAAAATTGTATATGTCGCAGTTTCTCAAAGCTGGTAATGTTTGCAGATGGTTCAAAGTTGCCACATGTTGTTCTTCATGTTCATGCTCTCTCCATCCATTTTTGTAGATTCAAATCTTGTAAATAAACATGGAGGATCATTAGAAAAAGTCGTGATGATTTTTTACAAAAAAAATGGGCATTTTCATCATTTTTTAAAATCCCTTAATGTTGTGCGTGACCGTTTTTTAAGACTAGTGCGGATTTGCGCGGTTCTAGCCCTATAAACCACGCAAATATGATTTTTGCGTGTAAAAAATATGTTGGTATGCGCAGGCCCAATGAGAGAAATGCACACACGAGATTGAAAAACCCCCCCCCCCCCCCCAAATAAAAACCTAATACATATCGAAAAAAAAAAAAAAAAAAAAAAAAAAAAAAAAAAAAAAAAAAAAAAAAAAAAAAAAAAAAAAAAAACTATGAAGATATCATAGAGATCGTTTACCTGGAGAAGACGGCTCGTGACTTGGTCCAACAGTTTTCCCACAATCTACCTTTGAAATTTTGGTGAAAAATGGACTCTATCACTCTCAAATGGTAAGAGGTTTTTTACATTTTGGATTTTTTAGGCTCATTAAAATATTATTTTTTGCTTAATAGCCTTTAAAATCCAAATTTTTAACATTTTTACTATATTTTTGAATAGTGACTATTATTTTTGAGTTTAAATGTGCAAAACATAGTTTATTTATGAAAATGAATCATTTTGGTGAAGAGTACATTTTTATCACTTTTTCGAACTAATTAAAAACTACAAAAAATCAAAAACAGTAGTTCTCTTTACGCCCTTTTTAGACTCCCTAAACATGAAAAAAATCGCCAAGTACTTGACTATTTGAACTTGTAAAAGTAAATGAACAGCCTTATATTTGGTATAAGTTTACCCATTTTATGGAATGAACTAGACTGTTTATGAAAGGGTGTACGTTGACTAATCATGGTCAATAGGGTTCTCTCTTGCATTATTTTACCCTTTTTGGGGCTTAAGAGACTAAATTTTCGAAAAAGAACATTGTGGAGTTTACTTATGTTTTTCTCCTTACTCCCTAAAAATGAGAAACATCGATATTTACATTCTTCGGGCTCGTTAAACTTTTAGGTTGAAAGAACTAAATGAGTTTTATTTTGTGTCTTTTCAAACTCTTTAAACATGAAAATGAGACCGAACCATTCCTTCCTAGGGTTCGTTAAAAATACTTCGAAGGACTCATCCGAAGGATGAGCTTAAAGGACAAGCATATGTTATCCTCCTCAATATTGCCAAAAATAAAGAGGTACTTGCTAGTAATGGTGGTGGAAAAGTGGGAAAGAATGTTTTTTTTTATATTACAAAGGCAATATGTCGTTCTTGAACATGACACCCTACCACTTTTGTCTCTGGGTTAGGAAATCCATTTGTCTCCTAATTGACCATACTTCATTGAAAGCCTTTAGTTGTTTTTGGGTATTATTTTTTAAGCCAAATGATACCAAGTCAAAATGTCATGTCGTTGATATGTTCAATAGAAGTCCAACCTCAGTCAAAACTGCTTTGTTATTCATAGTCTCCATTTGCGTCAACCATCCCTGAGTCAGTCTTGGATTACTCACAAATGTTGTTCTTCAAAACTTGTCATGAGTTTCATTTCGTAGGCCCTCTTGTGACGGGTTGCTTCCTATCGAATTCAACTCACTATATAGGAAGTTGATCTCAAAACCTTCAATACCTTGGAGCATGCATACCTTAATGTCAGGTTTCTCGCCTTCAACGACGGGTTCTCATAATTTACCTCCGATCGAATTATTCTATGAGTGTTGGACATCAACACATCTATCCACACTTCATAGATGTTACTAGAAGTAACTTGAGAACCATTGTCATTATTAGTGGTTTCTCTCGCGCTTGTTAACATTTCACATCATTTCCTGGTAATTGAGTGGTTTCTACCCTGTTTGACTACGATAAATTCACTCGCATGGCTGGCTTCGTACTACGGATCAAGAGATGGAGATCAAGACCCTAGATCTAGTTTCATCCATCTAGGCTGCGTGAAGTTATTAAATATTCATGACTGTAAACATAATTTCATGATGGTTGCATCCATACTATGTCATTTATTGACATGGATCTTAAGATGTATTTTCGTACTGGTTCTTTGAGACATGTATGCTCTAAGTACGAGAAAGCCTACCTCAGCGATGATTTTATATGGCATTATAACATTTAATTGATTGTGTCAAGTCTTTGAATGAAGTCTCTAACCTGAACCTTGGCATGATAAAGCACTACAGTCATCAAACATTTTTTATGACTTTTCACTTTAGGGGGCAATCTATTAAACGTCATTTTGTCACATTAGGCAAATGACCATTGATTTGGATCTTCCGTTATACAAAAAAGTGTTCCAAATCATCCCCTTAC
Organism: Pinus taeda; assembly: GCA_000404065.3. Taxonomy (NCBI): domain Eukaryota; kingdom Viridiplantae; phylum Streptophyta; class Pinopsida; order Pinales; family Pinaceae; genus Pinus; species Pinus taeda. The sequence continues at coordinate 62,309 of APFE030169231.1, forward strand.
AAGGTTAGAACCCAAAGAATCCCAAAGAGAATGAAACTCCTGGATATCAAGGCTCAAAATTCTATTTTTGGTTTCTTGCGCAGTTCCCTAATCCATTTCTGTGCATATGAGAAGAGATCATTAGAAACTACACAAAAGTTTTCTATGTCTGACACTATGGCCTGCGCACATGACTTAACGCAAGTAAAAAATAAAAAGTAAATTCTATAATCTTTGTTAGTCGAATCTTTCCCAACCAACAACTTCAAATGGATGCCTACTCAAGCCCGATCCCTCCCATCATGGAGTTACTTCCATAACTTTGTGGATACCCTATCCCACCATTTGTGGATCTCATCACTTAGGAAGATGATCCCAAACCTCCTCTTCTTGGCCTATAAATCAAACACAGGGCAGAGGATTGGGTAGGACTATTGAAGGTAGTCTTATGCTGCATAAATAAGGCTAGGAGACTTTTCATTCAAGGAGAGGGTTGGAGATTGTGAGAAGGGGCTTGTAACATCAAGGCTTTGAGGTTGTAAGTTTGTTCTCCATTTTATTTAATAAAAACCAACTATTATTTCCTAATTATGTTTGTTTTGATATCATTTGTGGGATTCCTTGTTCACTCATAGGTTATGATTGGTTTTTTATTCATATTATGATATATGTTGAGTGAAGTAGTTCGTTTATCTTTTATTCTACACAGTAGATGCTTTGATTCTTTGTGTGTTTCTTTCTATGCAGATATCCTTCTAAACATCATGGAGAAGTTGTTGAAAGCACTGAAATGATGTCTAAGGCATCAAGGGGAAGCTAACTGTCGAATGCACTGAAAGGGACTTCAATAGGCATTTCGATAAACCAGTAAGTGATCTCTCTCATATTATGTGTTTCAAATAATCATAAGCTAAGGAAAGGTTGCAGTTCTTTTCTTGTTTGTTACTAGATGTCTTTGAGGCCTGGGGAGATACATCTTGTCCGCAAGAGGGATTAGTCTGCATAACAAATTGGCGACTCCATTAGGGAATGTCTCGTTCTCAACCATCTACTTGTTTTGACTTTTTATCCTTTTGCCATTGCCCTCTCTGAGTGCTTGAAAAATATTGAAAGTCTGGATTTTGTAATTTATTTAGCTTGTTTTTATTTTTTTTATTTTTTAAATTCTTGTTGTGCGTACTTTATCTTTATACGCAGACCATATGTATGTGCACTTATCCCTTAGCAACAGTGCGTATGGGCACTTGATTGAACTATTTCTTGCACACATACCTGGATTTTTTTTAAATTTAAGCTTTTTCATTGATAAATCCATGAATTTTTAATTATTGTTTTCAGTTAGAATTGTTTATCTTCTCGAAATATTCTCCTCATTTTGATTTGACTTTTTAGGTTGCCTTTTTGAAGCATTCTTTACTTTTGAAAATGAGGGTTTGAAGTTTGATCTCGTGAATTGCTAATTAATCAACGGAAGGACTAGTTATTGGTCTAATAGTTTGAGACTGTCATTTTTTATGTCAAAGCATTAGATTAAGTACTTTGTTTTCTCAATTGCAAAGTGTGCTTAGTATTAGGAAAATTTAGGTTTTTTCAAGACACCACTCGTGATTGGGATTTTGTTCTTTTGCCAAAGTAATTACTAATTATTTCTCTCTATAATACAACACAATCTTTTGCTTTCAATGGTTTGTAACTCATTATGTCAAATTGAAATTATAGCTTGTGTATGTTGAAGGAAGAATTCATTTTTTGTTTTTGGGTATGTAAGAAGTTGAAAAGATCAAAATTTTGGTTCTTGTAACTTATATTTTGAGGAATTAGGTTGCATTTTTCGAAGAAGAGCCAAGAACTGTGTATTTTGCATTCTCTTTGATGTGTATCTTGAAAATTATTCACTAATTCTTGTATTTTTTGAAAAGTTAATGAAACCTCTTCCCTTATTTTGGTTACAATTCATCGAACTGAAAAGATTACAATATCATGTTCAATTGCATTAGGTTTTGAGTCAAGTCATAATACCATCAGTTTCACATCCATTTACCCATTGAGTAAATAACAATTTTAAAAATAGAGCTAATAAAATCAATTTACAATTTTTTTAATTATTTTAGGGCTCTTCTTCACCTACATTAGATCAGGCTGTAGGGATTTGGAATAGGGAAGTGAGTTAACTTTCCATAGTTGCAAACAAACATTAGTGTCTTGCGATAGGGATTAAATCCATGTATTGCAAATTTGCTCTAGGAAGCTCCTGTTACAAAGGAGTTAAGCATGAGATCATGTTGGACCCAGTGGAGTGATCGACCCCACTTCAATGGTCACGGTAAAGTGATTTACAAGTATTAAAAATGGTGTCAAAAGGTACTTGGGAGTCACTTGGAAGTAAACCTCAGATTAACCATGTTGAGGAACTTTCAAGGGGATTGAGCTCTGTTACGTATCCCTTGCATGTACGTCTGGTCTATCACTGTCCCCCCAGGTTAAATTGTTTTAAGTGGTAACCTTAGAGACCATAATCTTAGTGTTATTACCCAAGGTGACGATGGAGGGGAAGTCTTTGTTTTACCTTGAACATACTTTAGCTAGACTAACTTGGACCTTTTTGGAGGGTATTCTTCACTCGAGATGGCATAAGTGAAGATTACTTGCAACATATTGTGCACATTAAGCAGGTTGTTAGCGTAACTGGTTCCACCCGCTCTATCTTTAGCCATTTTTCATATTTATCTCTGTGACGTCGGTTTTCATCACCAACTAGTGATTTTGCTGTGAAAAGTTTGTTTACATGGTTTGACTCCTTAAATTTACTAGTGCATGTTATTTGCTTGTTTTTACTTTTTAGTGACCTTAGGTGTGGATTGTGTTTCTGAATCATTAATACTGGTAATAATTTATCTAATTGAATCTAATGGAAATAATGTCGAAAGTTACTGATAAAGAAACCCACTTTTAATGGGAAACCTAGTCCTCTTCCTGACTTTGCAAATGTCAGTCATCCTTATATGGCTATGTTTTCACTTCCTCGATTCACAATAGGTTTACCGGTGTGGTTGTTTTCAACTTCTTTAATCCCAAATACCCAAACTATTCCACCTAAACTGATTTCATCATCTCAACATCACCAACCTCATGTTGACCCTTTACCTTATTCACCCAACATGTCCTCCTCCCTTTCTTCTTCCTCGCTTAGTGAAATCCTTGATGCTAGTAACCTGGTGACTAAGAAGAAGAAGAAGAAAGATAAGAAAGAATTCAACCAAACAACCATGACTGTAAGTATTGATAATATTGAGGAAACTTACATTATGCATCATATGCCACAATACAAGATTTGTATGGGTGATCACTTCCTTATCAATAGTCCTGGTATTCCTAAGGTCTTGGAAGTACGGTCAAAAAATTCTTATCAACCTATTGTAGATCCATCATCCACTAATTTTCATGTTCCTAGGAAAAAGGGTAAAGTTAAGTTTTCTTATTGGTTATGCAAATGGATTCATAATAGTCACCTTTTCCCTCATATGGATGAAGCCTCAAAATTGTTGGAAAAAACTTATTGTTTCACAGCAACAACTTCCAACTGGTTACCATAAATTTTCTCCCAACCTACCGTTAGTTGAAAAAGTCATTGATCTAATTCCAGGTACAATTAATCTCACTCTTTCATTCGAAAGTGAAACACATATCCCTCATGTTGATGAAGCATTTGTTGATCAAATGGTTGACTCGATTCCATTTTAGGTCAATCCCACTCTCCCTTTAGAGAGTGAAATTAATCTCACTCAGGTTCTTCTTGTTACTTCAAATTCTTCTGCACAAGGGGGAATTTCACTTATTTCCATTGATCCCCCTTCAAGTAACGAGGCTATTTCCTTTTATTGGAGTAGACTAACAGGACCTTGTCTTCCTTCTCCCACACCTTTCCAAATCATTGTGAAAGAGTATGTTAAGAATGTGTGGTGCACAAATGTAGATGAAGGTGCTTCCGTCAGAATTTTATCCTCATATGCTTGGTAAGCTTTGGGTTCCCCTCAACTTGTGCATGTTACACAGAACCACCAATGAACCTTTAGGGATCCTTCCTAAGTTACCTATTACTCTAGAAATGAAAGACTCTCCGTATTTATCTTACGGTAATCCAAGGCTCCTTGGATTTCAATTTGCTTAGTAGGCGAGACTATTTTTTCCATGATAGCTATCGTGTCCACACTCTTTCGAGTGATCTCTTTCCCTCACAATGGAAATGTTGTGGCAATTGACCAACTTTCGTTTGTTGGTATTGATTTGAATACCTTCCATCTGACAATCCCTTAAGTTTCCTTATACGCAAGTGTTATCCACCCCACCACAGGTTAATTATGTGGAAACGAGTCCCATGTTTTTAGTTACCAATGCAAGCGAACCTATCACTATTTGCTCGACTTCCTTTGACTCAGATTCGGTAATTGACATGGTGGATCCTTCAACAGGGACATTTGAACCCATTTTTTGTATCCTCATTCATTCCCTTAACATGTGTTTGTTACAAGTAAATTTTCTTCCTTCTGATGAAGATATCTCTGAAGCCATGGTCGAGAAGTATCCTTTGGTATGTGTTTCTTCCAAATAGAATCCATTGTCCAAATCCCTAGGAGGATGGTTCTTTTACTATGTCAGCCTCGTTAAAAATAAAACAGGTTCTTACAAGCATAGTTATTTTCTTTCCAAGCTCGCATAAACATGAAACAACCCCTGAGCAGAGTTCCTTGTCTTGTGTCAAGCTCATTAAAAAAAAATGAAACAAACTGATATGAGGATGGTTACTTTACTGTATCAACCTCGTTAAAAATTGAAACAAATACTTTTAAGAATGGAACAAATTCCTCTGAGGATGGTTATTTTATTATATCAACCTTGACTAAGAGGATTCTTCTATTGTTGTGTCAACCTCTTTAAAAAATGAAACAAGTGACTGAGTGGATGCTTATGTTGATGTGTCAACCTCTTTAAAAAATGAAACAAGTGACTGCAGTGATAGTTCTTTTATTGTGTCAACCTCCTTAAAAATGAAACAATTGGCTATGAGGTTAGTTCTTTCACTGCATCAACCTCACTAAAAAATGAAATAAATTTCCTCTAAGGATGGTTCATTTGTTATGTCAACCTCACTAAAAAATCAAACAAACTCTGAGCATAGTTATCTGCATTTCAAGCTCACATAAAAATGAAACCACTTTATGAAGTTTATGAGCATAGTTCTATTTCAAGCTCATTAAAAAATGAAACAAGTCCCTTTTTAAACCAATTATTTTTATGTGATTTTATCAATAAACCTTTATTTCATCTGCCTAATAGTAATTTACCATTTACTTAAGAATATCAAACAAAGCTCAGGGGGCATGTGCCTCTCCACGTGTACATTGTAATTATGTTTTGTTTGTGACAAATTTTTAGCATATTTTACAATTTTATGCTACCTCTTCAGCTTGTCTTGTGTTACATTTGATTACTAATGCATTGGCTAATTTGTAACATATCTAAGAAAGTAAAAACAATATTCATCCATATATTATACAGGATAAACTAAGATAAGGGTAGTATTTTTCATTAGTTAAAATGTCTGTAAAAAGTGTGGCTTTACAAAATGTGAGCCAAAGACATAAGGCCATGTTTCCTTTATTATCCGAACATGTTGATACATCGTCAAAAAACAAAATCTAGCCCTAAGACTAGCAACTATGCATGATGATCATGGTAAAAGACAATAGCACGAGCTACTCATCGTAGCAAGCGACTAATAGGTCCACGAACCCCCACAGTGTGCCTCTGGTAGCAGAGAGATAGGTCATCAATCCGAACCTCTGGGATGTCTAGGTTCAACCTCTCTAGGTTGCGCTCTAGCTCAGATAATGCTTATGTTATGTCGGGGTTATGTAATGCCGAAGTTGTGGCGGCTCACCACGCCTGTCAAATCTATGTAGTATTGGTGGTCTCCTTGCCCCACATCTACATGATCATTTCGAACAATTAGTTTTGGATGCCAAGAAAAAAAATGAAAAGTACAAAATAACCAAAATGTGATTTTTTTACCTAGGTCACCCCACTACATCCCAGCCAGTAGTGGAATATCTGGATCACCTTTGTAATCCATGCCTACATATGGAAATTCTTCAACCATAATGATTTGATGTTCTAACCATCCAAAGAAATTAGGAGTATATTGAATAGTTGGGCCATCACCACCTTCGCGGTGTACCATCAACGTGGTCCACTTCATCTTACGAGGATCTTACGGTCCTCCTACATCTATGGTTACATGTGGGGCGAGAAGGGGATCCACTCTAGAGTGAACAAGATAAAAAGGAACCATACCAAAAACTTTTGAGTTTGTCAGTTTTCATTCTATTCAGTTTCCCTTTCAGGTTCGCAACTACCCGTTCACATCAGTTAAATATCGTAGGTTGCAAACATTCTATGGAAATATGCATCTAAGCCTTAGTGAGTAAGTTAAGTGTTGCACTCCCACATAATCATGCAATTTTAAAACTAATAGTCATCAAAGGAATTTGATCAATGGTTTTGATATCAATGCTTTCGTCTTTGAGTGTGGACCCTAGAGAATAATGTTGTGCTAGGTAAGTGGCAGTTGTTTCACCACCTCGTCTATGCCCATACAAATAAATGTCCACTCGATGATGTGGGAGCCTAGACAAGAAACATATGTCATCAACATATATCGTGAATCTATGATCCTCGATAACGAAGCACTCTTCCTGTACATTCCATTTTCTCACCATCCATTCTAGCAAAATCTAGTTGGGCCTTCATGCCTAGGATTGCGAATATTTTGTATAAGTCGCAATTTATCAAAGCCTATAATGTTTGCGGATGGTTCAAAGTTGGCACATCTTGTTCTTCATATTCACACTCTCTCCACTCCATTTTTGTATATTAAAGCCCTACAAATAAACATGGAGGATCATTAGAAAATATTGTGGTGATTTTTTGCAAAAAAATGGGCATTTTTCATGATTTTTTCAAATCCCTCGGTGTTGTGCGCTACTTCTTTTGAAGACCGGTGTGCATTTGTGTGGTTCTAGCCCTATAAACCATGTAAATTTCATTTTTGCATGTAAAAAAATCGGTTAGTATGCATAGGCGCAATGAAGAGAAACTTCACACACCAAGGGTGATTTTCAAATTGATAGCCTTCCTCCCCCCCCCCAAAAAAAAAAAAAAAAAACTAAATACAAGGTGAAAACCAAAAAGAAAGCAATAAAAATGAAGATATCATAGAGATCGTTTACCTGGAGAACACAACTCCTGATTTGGTCCAATGGTTTTCCCACAACCTTACCTTGGAAGTTTTGGTGAAAAATGCACTCTATCACTCTCAAATGGTAAAATTTTTCTTACTTTTTGGATTTTTATAAGTTTTTAGGCTCATTAAAATATTGTTTTTTGCCTATTAACCTTTGAAATCCAAATTTTTAATGTTTTTTCTATATTTTTTAGCAGTGCCAATTATTTTTGAGTTTAAATGTGCAGAACACAGGTTATTTAAGAAAATAAATCATTTTGGTGAAGAGTACATTTCTATTACTTTTTCGAACTCGTTATAAATTTACAAAAAAGTGAAACTGTGAGTTCTCATTACACCCTTTTCATACTCCCTAAACATGAAAAGATCGTTGAGTACTTGACTATTTGAATTCGTAAAAGTAAATGAAGAGTTGTCAATTCAGTATAAGTTTACCCCTTTTACAGAATGAACTAAACTATTTATGAAAAAGGTATATGTTGACTAATCATGGTCAACAGAGTTCTCTCCTGCATTATTTTACCTTTTTTTTGGGCTTGAGAAACTAAATTTATGAAAAAGAACACTGTGGATTTTTCTTGTGTTTTTCTCGTGGCTCCCTAAAATGAAAAACACTAAGCTTTACTTTCTCTAGGCTTGTTAAAATTTTATGTTTAAAGAACTGAATGAATTTTCTTTTGTGTCTTTTCAAACTCTTTAAACATGAAAACGAAATTGATTTACCCCTTCACTAGACTCGTAAAACTTAAACATTGTAGGACTCGTTACTCATAACAAGACCAAACCACTCCTTCCTAAGGTTTGTTAAAAATACTTCGAAGGACTCATTCGAAGGATAAGCTTAAAGGACAACCATATGTTATCCTATTCAAGCTTGCAAAAAATAAAGAGGTACTTGTCAGTAATGGTGGGGGGAAGTGGGAAAGAACATTTGCTTTTATATTACAAAGGGATTATCTTGCTCTTGAACATGACACTCCGTCACTTTTGTGTTCAGGTTAGGAAATCCATTTGTCTCCTAACTGACCATACCTCATTGAAAGTGTTTAGTTGGTTTTGTGTATTCTTTTTTGAGTCAAATGTTGCCAAATTAGAATGTCATGTCGTTGATATGTTCAATAAAAGTCCAACCTCAGCCAAAACTAATTTGTTATTCATAGTCCTTATTCCTGTCAACCATCCCTGAGTCAGTCTTGGATTACTCCAAACTATTTTTCTTCAAAACTTGACATGAGTTTCGTGTTGTAGGCCCTCTTGTGACGGGTTGCTTCCTATCCATTTCAGCTCACTATCTATGATGTTGATCTAGAAACCTACAGAACCTTGGAGCTTGCATGCCTTGATGGTAGGTTTCTTGCCTTTGACGACAGGTTCTCATCATTAGCCTTCGGTCAAATCACTCTATGGGTGTTCGACATCAAAGCATTTATTCAAAATTCATAGATTGTATTGGAAGTACCTTGAGAACCATTGTCATTATTGGTGGTTTCTCTCATGCTTTTTAACGGTTCACATCATTGACTGGTAATCAAGTGGTTTCTACCATGTTCTAATACAAGACATTCACTCGCATGGCTAGATTCGTACTACGAATGGAGATCAATACCCTGGATCTAGTTTCATCCATTCAAGTTGTGCGGAGTTATTAAATATTCATCACTATAAACATAGATCAATTGATGGTTGCATCCATACTATGCTATTTATTGACATGGATCTTCATATGTATTTCCGTATTGGTTCTTTCAGACATCTATGCGCTAAGTATGGGAATGCCTACCTTAGTGATGATTTTATATGGCATTGTAACATTAGATTGATTGTTTCAGGTCTCCTACTGTAGTCTCTAACTCAAACCTGGGCATGATAAAGTGCTACATTCATCAAACATTTTTCTAACTTTTCATTTTAGGGGGCAATCTGTTACATGTCATTTTTTTGCACTAGGAAAATGACGATCGATTTGGATCTTTCGCTATGCATCAAAGTGTTCCAAAGCATCCCCTTGCAAATGTAGTTTCCATGTATGTTAATTTTTAGTTTTTGAATAAGTTGAGTATATGACGACTTATGCTATCATTGTCTCAAATGTCACTATCTTACATCGTCAAGTTTTTGTCATCAAGGGTTCACAAAAAGCAGGAAGGAGTGTCAAGTTAATGGGAGTCATGGTCACTGTGCAGGTGGGT
>APFE030169234.1:0-26533 GCA_000404065.3 Pinus taeda
TGCCTCTGAAAAGCAAGTTGTCCAATTATGCCTACGCAGGCTCTGCATCAACTTGATGTTGCCTACTGCAATTGCTGCCTGAACTGAGTGCTAGTCTAGTTGTCTTGCCTGCTATTCACTGGGAAAATGTCTCTTCGACACTCTGGAACCTCTGCCCAGTCTCTGGAACTGAAACCTCTTTAACAAATCGAAATGCCTTCTTAAGGCTCTACGTTGACTCTGTGTAGCCCTCTGGAGAAATCTAGGCCTCTCTGCAAATGCACTCGTTGGATTTAGAAAACTTCCTACAACTTCACTGTCCCAACCCCTTATTATCTATGCTTCCTCATTGAAGCTCAAACTCTTCAATAGTTTACTGCTGCTACTCTGGAAAATCGAATTTTCCAAGTGCCTCTGGTGTTTCCAGTGTATTCTCCAAGTGCCCATCAACTTCTTCTTATAATCCTTTATTGGAACACCAATGGCCAAGATTAAAACTTAATCAAGGGCTAGGATCATATTAGAGTCGATTTGTGTGAGTTTCTAGAAAATTTTGACCTTGACTTAATTAATTCTGATTAATTAACCATATTCTCTAAGTATAATTAATCTATCTCTAGGTGGAATTTCCAGAAATGGTTTTTGGGTTATGGAGATCTCATGTATTCTATCCTCTCCACCAAGTTATGCTCACCATGAGATCTCCATAACCACATCTGAAGCACTTGACCTTTGATAGGTCATTCTTCTTCTTTTGCTTCCCCTGCACCTGACTAGGACCCTTAGATGCAAGGGCCACATTCTCCTCCTCACTCTTCACGCCCTTACTGCTGCTGCCATTGATGGTTCTCTTCAACAGAGCTCGCCTCAACTCTTTATGTTGCAGATCAAACCACATCTTGCCACACCTTGGAAAGGTATCTCTTCCCAAGATACTTTGGAAAAATACCTACCAATCTTTTGAGACATTGTTCAGTGCCATTCGTACAAGCTTCGTGGTTTGAGGTGTTGACCCAACAACTGAAAAATGATCTCAGACTTGCTGAATCCGACTGAGAAAGGCATTTATGCTCTCGCCCTTCTACATCCTCGTGTTCCTCATCTTCTCATGGAGATATATTTGTCGTTGCGTAGAAGAACTCTGAAACAACTTAGACAAGGTATCCCACATCTCCTTGGACATTCCCTTCTCTACCACATATGAGACAAGATGACCTCAGACTCCATCCAAAATCAACCTCTTGGCCTTCGCCATTTCCTTCTTGTACTCCTTTTGCTAATCGAAATCATGGGGTATTGCTACCACATTCTATGCATATGTCTTCAGACAATATTCATCCAGAAGGAATAACATCCTTTCCTTCCAGATGACATAGTTGGAGGTACCCTCCTATCTGTCTTGGTCTTGAGAGCCCTGTTGTGGCCATCTCTAGATTTGATCTAGAAAATCCCTCTTCCTCTGCTCGGTTGTTTATCTGCTACTCACACTCCCTCCTGGAATGCGTAGTTCTGCTCGCTACTACTGCCAATGTGCAACTGGGAAAATTAGATTTCTTGGCTAGAAACCCTCTGAGAGAAATCTCTCTATGTGTGTACAATTTATCTTTCACTTGACGCTAATTTTGCTGCTGCAAAAACCTCTGCATACAACCAAAAATATGCTTAGCAAAAATATGAGTTGTTGTTGCTCCCTTTGACTGCTAGAATCACTATCTTAGGCAAATCGATTTTTTTGCAACATTGCAACTGGAAATTGAATTTCTGCCCTAGCAATTTGGCCTCCCTATTTGAGTACTGTGCAACACTAGAAAATTTTGGCCTGCTTCTCCCTCTAAATAATGAAATTTTCGTCTTCGCTAATGAGCTTCCAGGATGATCACTCACGCTCTGATACCATGTCAAAATTTCATTTATCACAACAATTGGAAATTATTTTCCTAATTGTTAATTTATTTAACAATTTATTTGTGGTTTGCAACTACTAATACTAAATAATTCACACTGTGATAAACTGAGAAAATTTTAGCCCACACATAAAAATAACACCGTTATTTTTGAACGAATGTCCCCGAAAAAATCCAACTTGGGAAAATTGGTGCAGTATGAGGGTTTTATTATTATGCAGCAGAAATTCTGAGTACAATAATCTGAATGCCGAAATCTAGCTATCATGTAGAGAAAATAGGAAAAATATCTATAGGGGATTTATCCTCTCTCCAGACAATTCCAACACTGGACTGCCTCTGAAAAGAAAGTTGTCCAATCGGGGCTGCATAGGCTCTGTGTCAACTTGATGCTGGCTGCTGCAATTGCTACCCGAATTGACTTCTAGTCTAGCTATCCTTCTTGTTGCTGATTGGGAAAACATCTCTTCGACACTCTGGGACCTCTATCCGGCATCTGGAACTGAAAACATCTACTCTCTTCTGCAAATCGAATTGCCTTCTTGAGGCTCTGCATTACCTCTGTGCAACCTCCTGTTTAAATTTCTTTGGTGGGTTGTTAGGGTTTCGCTGAACTGTTACTAAAGTGGAGTTGTCTACCGACACAACAAAATAGCTCGCGTGAAGGCAGTTTTTAGTGGGGGTAAATTTTTTAATAGATTAGCACCACTAAAACCTTTGCGGCACCTAAAATACTGAGGTTTAACAGCTGTAATTAAAATTTTCAAAAAGATTACCAGAATTTTTATAATCTTGCTAAAATTCCTAAACTATTTTGTAGATTTTTTAAACTAAGCGTTAAAGAATATCGCATGTCTTAAAGGAAGAGCCTCTATGTTGAAAGAGAATGAGATGAGGAGATTAAGTGTGAGTTTGCTTTTTCATTTTATTTTTCTATTGGCCCAGAATTTAATCTTTAAAAAGATTCTTCAGCTTTGGATAGTTGGCTGACTGAGGGCTTTGCAATTTTCGAAAGATTTTTTTCAGCTTTGATAGTGGGCTTGACTGAGGGCTTTGCAATTTCGAATAGATGCTGAGTTCATTACATCATTGATTTTCTCTATTTTGATCTTTATCTTTATGAGACTGTCAGGTGAGGAGAAACAAATGATAAACAATAAACTTAATATTTTCTCTGATGAAAATGGAATTGGCCACCAGTGTGTGATGCCATTGATTGGGTAGTTCAATTCCGTACAGCCAAGCCGGCTTAGCCTCTAAGCAGGTAGGCACGCGTTTCGTTTTTTTTTGTCGTTTTCACAAAATTAGCATGACCGTGTCGAACTCTTGCATTCTTTGCAACTCACATTTAGAATGAGAGTCCAGGGAAGTACAAGAAAGATGGGGATGCTCTAGTTCTTTGCAACTCACATTTTAGAACGATAGTCTCGTGATAGCATAGGGCTGGTCTAGTAAAGTCAGAGTACGGTGCAGACTGACTTAATCGTCCCACGCCTAATTAGTATTAATGTAAATGTGAGCCATATATGTTAGCGCTGGTTTCGTGAGAGTTAGTTTTGTTTCTATATAATTTGCAAAAAGGGTAAATTACTTGATATGTTGAGGTTTGAGATAATTTTTAAATCAAAATTAATTAAAATTAAAATTTGTAATTTAATTATGATATTAATTCTTATTTTTTTATATTCGAAGAATTATTTTTATTATTTTATATTTATTAGAAATTTTGAGATGTGAATTATAATTATTTATATAATTTTTGTTAACTAAATTAATATATATAATTATATTTATATATTTTTCGGGTTAGAAGCACTTGCACTTATATATATATATATATTATATAATTAATTTGTAAAAAAGCAAAGTTGTAATATATTGAAGTAGATATTAGATTTCAATGTTACCGTTAATTAAGATTAGTGAGTTTATAGTTATGAATTTGACTTCACGGCCATCAATGTCATATATTTATTACAATATGTCTGTTATATTTATTCTTGTTAACCCTAGTTTTTGGAGGCAATACATTCTCTCAATGTTAACATAGATATAAGTTCATGCATAAGTGTCAATAATTTACACCTCTTAATAAGTGGAGGATATTGGACAAATACAAATAATTTAAAGCATTTTTTGATCTTTACCTTACTAACTTAGCATGTTGAATTATAACATTCATTCTTCATTAAAAATTTAAAATTAAGATTTTAGGGCAACTATTTTTCAATCCTACATAGCATAATATTGTGGGGAATCTTGGGATGGAAGGTGATTAGTAATTCTGAAGAGAGATTAGTGATTTACCACAGTAACAATAAGTTATATTATAGTTACTCAAATCTATTAATTTATTTTTTTCAAAAAAACAATTCTCTTGGCTATTTTGAATATTTAGATGAAGAGGATTTAGTAATGGACTATAATGACAATATAATTGTAAGTGAGAATTAGATTTGAACATATGACCTATAATCTGCTTTGAAAATGAAATGAAATGAAATTTTAACACCTACAAGACTAGATATAATTTATGAGATTACTAGATTTCTTATTTTTTTTTGTAATTCAATCTCTTAGGATTCCACTTCCCAAAAAATACAAAAAATAAATACATGTTCTTCCTAGTCTTTTCCACTAACCTATTTCGCACCGTAGTTATTGCGAATTAGTTCTTAATTATTTGATCTTATGGTTAAGACTGCAAATGCCATCCACTTTCACGCTGCCTGTTAGCTGATTGCCTCGCGCTTGGATCAGTTCGGGTTCCTCTATTTGTCAACAATAACAATATAACTCTAAGTGAGGATTAGATTTGGACATATGACTTATAAGACACTCTGAGTAGATAGCTAAATTATTTGATCTTATGGTTGGGGCTGCAAATGCCATCCACTTAAGACGTATCTGCAAAATCATGCTGCCTGTTAGATGATTGCCTCGCTTGGATCGGTTCAGGTTCTTCTATTTGTCAACAATTTAATCCTTAACTCGTGTTTTTCAGCATTCTGATGGGTTTTGTAGTGCTCTGTTCATCGATCTTGATCAAGAGGTCGTCGTTGGTTGGTTGGTGAGTGACCTGGAGAAGAGCAAAATATGAACGATATACACTGATCTGGATGCGGAATTGGCATGTGCGTGATACGACTAAAGCGGCTCGTTCTTGGTTCACCGGTAGAGTCTTCGCTTCCACGAAAGTAGGGTCACATTCCTCCAATTTACTTTCTTTCTTGCTTTGTAAAATTAATTTGACATAACCCAACTCTACTACACAATGCTCTGAACTGGATTGGATTGGATTGGGAGAGTATAATAGTTATTATTTTTATTTCAGGTAATTCTAGGGTTTTAACACACTATTGAAATTTCAATCAAGAAAAAGACCATTGGCATTTCAATCAAGGGAGAGAGAGACCGAGCCATTCCAGGTGAAGTTCGCTTCTTCGTATTCGTCCATTGTTTTAAATTTTCTTTGGTGGGTTGCTAGGGTTAAATTTTAGCTGTTGATATGAAATTTTATCTCACTGTTTTGCAGGAGGAGTCATTGTCTTCCAGGAGAAGCCACTGTTGAAGAAGAAAATGCGATGAGAAGATTATGTTCTTATGTTTTATTTCGGTGGGAAGTGTAAGTTTGCTTTTTCATATAATATTTTTTTCTTTGCCCATAATTTACTCTTTAGAAAGCATTTTCAGCATTGATAGTTGGTTTCATTCAGGGCTACGGTCGCATTCCTCTGATTTTCGTTCTTTCTTGCTTTGCAAAATTAATCTGACATAACCCAACTCTGCGAATAGCCTCCTGGATTGGTTTGGGAGGGTATGACAGTTTTTATTGGTTTGGGAGCGTATAACAGTTACTGTTATCCTTATCTCAGGGAATTGCAAGGTTTTAACGCAAATGAAGAAAAAACATTGGCATTTCAATCGAGAAAGCGAGCCATTGTAGGTATTCTTTTCGTACATGTCAATTGTTTTAAATATTTTTGGTGGGTTGCTGGGGTTTGGCTGAACTGCCCCTAAATGTTTAATGAAATCTCATCTGTCTTCATCTGACAAAATGAGATGAGAAATTATTTTCTTTAAGTTTTATGTAGGAAGCATAAGTTTGCTTTTTCATTTTATTTTCCATTTCCCCAGAATTTAATCCTTAAAAAGTTTTTCCCGCTTTGATAGTTGCCTTGATGGTGCTTTCTACAACTTCTGATAGAGGTTTGATTTTCTGTCTTTCAATCTGTATCTTTCGACTGGTTGGCAGGTGAGTGACCAGGAGAAATGATCAACAATAAACTTAATCTTTTCTCTGTAATTCCGTACAGCCAAGCCGCCTAGCCTCCATGCAGGTAAGGACACATTCCGTTATTTATTCATTTGACAAAACTAGCATGACCGTGTCGAAATCTTGCATTCTTAGCACCTCACATTTAGAATGCGAGTCTAGGGAGTACAAATAACATAGGCCTGCTCTAGTTCTATGCAACCCACATAAATGATGGTCTCGGGAAGTGCAAATAGCATATGGTGTTCCTCTAGGAAAGTCAGAGTACGGTGCGAGTTCACTTAATCATTACACGGGTAAGTAGTATTACGTTTTAGAATGATGGTGTTCCTCTAGCAAAGGTCAGAGTACGGTGCGAGTTCACTTAATCATTCCACGGCTAAGTAGTTCACTTAATCATTCCACGGGTAAGTAGTATTACGTGTAGGCAGTATTAATATGAGTCGTATAGCGTTGGTTTTGATAGAGTTAGTTTTGTTTTTATATCTTTATACGTTGAATTTGGGTTTTTTTATATCCAGTGAAAAAGAATTTTAGATTTTTTTAATTTTTTTACTTATTATTTTTAAAATTTTTTGTAAGAATTGGTTAGAATTGTCAGTTTTAATCTATAAATTTTATATTTTTTTTAGTTATCAATCTTCATAGCTGCCACTATAACACCAAGAGTACATCCAACTACCTACAGGTTGATATACTAAGATCTTATGGCCGCCAAGGCGGGGTGGGGAATCTACTTCTCGAGCATCCACCACAGATAGAATTGATATACTAAGATCTTATGGCCGCCAAGGCGGGGCGGGGAATCTACTTCTCGAGCATCCACCACAGATAGATTTACCGTCAAACCACACATCACTATACTGTCTATGAACTCTATATAATTTGAGCGTTTTAGGAGTTTTCAAAGCGCTGAAGTCACTTATGCATTTAAAAACAGATTTTAAACAATAAAATTTAACCAAAAAAATCTCAAAAGATATAATATTTAAACACCTTACATAGTGCTTTTGAGGTTTATTTTTATTTTTTAATTTATAATAAATGATTTTTTTGCTTGTTAATTTATTTGGTAAAATTAATGATAAATTTTGGTTATTTTTAAATTTAGTTGAAGAGATTATATTCATCATATAAAATATTTTTTAAATAGGGAAAAATGGTTTTATACATTATAATTTGCAAAATGTAAACATAGTTATAAATATATTGTTAATTTGATATATCAAATTCTATCATTTGTAAAGGTTAAAGTGGTTATTATTATAGTTTAACATAGTTAATATTATAATTTTTAATTTGCAAAGAGTAAGTTACTTGATAAGCTGAAATTTGAGATAATTTTTAAGTTATGATTATTTTAAATTTATATCAATTATGATAAATATTATATATTAATCACATGTTTTTTTGAAGTTTACTTATTATAGTTATGGTTTATTTAATTTTCGTTTTTTTTACTACTTTAGAATTCATAATTTTACTATTTAATTTATTAAAAATTTAAGATGAATTATAATTATATTTATAACCATTATTATATATATAGATATATATATATATATAAAAGTTGTTAATACATTGAAGTTTAATATAAATTTTCAGTTATGGTTGACTTGGATTTAATGGCTTCTCATTTATGAATTTGGATTGGACCACCAACAATGTTCATTTATTTAATTTACAATTATCAATTAAAGGTCACTTTAGTGTTACAAATTTTGATAGATTTTATTGGTTATTAATGCTTTGCTTATTAACCTAATGGCATGACCCTAAAGCTAACCTCCTTATTAAAAATTAAAAATTAAAAAATTTACATTTATTAAAATAGACGTAACCATTCTTAAATGCTATATAATCTGATATTATGGGATTATTTAGATGGAGGATGGATTAGCAATTGAGAATATGAGAGAGAGAATGGATTAGTAATTAACAATAATAACAATAAATAAATTTACATTTTAGGTATAATTGGAAATATTTAGATAAAAGGTGGACTAATAATAAAAGACAATATAATAAATAATATTATAGTTACTCAAATCCATCCTCATTAAGCTTCTTTCTAATATTTGAAAAGTAACTTAACAATAGACCACAACAATAATAAATAAATTTGAACCCATAAACTCCCAATTGACAACCTTCCTGAAATAGAGTGTTAAATTTTTTAAGCTAATCGTTACCAATGCCATCAACTGGCAACTTAGGACATATGTACAAAATCACGCTACTTGTTAGATGATTGCCTCACTTCGAACCGTTCGGGTTCTTCTGCTTGTCAACAATTTAATCCTTAACTCCCGCCTTTCAGCGTTGTGATGGGTTTTGTAGTCTCTCTTTCAATCTGGATCTTTCAGAGGTCGTGGTTGGTTCGTTCAAAGGTGAGTAACTTGCAGAAGAGCAAAAGATGAACGATAAACTCATTGTTTTCTGATGTGGAGGTGGAATTGGGATGTGCGTTATGACTAAATTCAGTCGTTCGTGGATCACCCGTACAGCCTTCGCCTCCATGAAGGTACGGTCACATTCCTCCGATTTTCTTTCTTTCTTGCTTTGCAAAATTAATTTGAAATAACCCAACTCTGAGGGACAATACTCTGACTTGGATTGGTTTGGGAGAGTATAATGGTTATTATTTTTATCTCCGGGTAATTACAGGGTTTTAAAGCACATGGAGAAAGACCATTGGCATTTCAATCAAGAGAGAGACCGAGCCATTCCAGGTAAAGCTCTCTTCGTTCTCCTCAATTGTTTTAAAGAAAAAATTAGTGGGTCACTAGTGTTTGGCTCAATTATTCTTATCTCACCATTTTGCAGGAGGAGTCATTGTCTTCCAGGAGGTGTTAAAGGATAAAATGCCATGAGAATATTATGTTCTTATGTTTTATTTCCGTGGAAAGTGTAAGTTTGTTTTTTCATATATTTATTTTTTCCCTATTTTCCCAGAATTAATCTTTAGAAAGCATTTTCAGCGTTGATAGTTGGTTTTCAGGGCTTTGGGGTGCTCGTTGTAACTTTTGATAGATGTTGAGTTCATTACATCATTGATTTTTTCTCTTTGTTGTGTTTGACTGGTTAGCAGGTGAGTAAAGGGAGAAACAAATGATGAACAATAAACTCTTTTCTCTCAGGAAAATGGAATTGGCTGCGAGTGTGTGATGTGATTGATTGTGGTCGTTCTATTCAGTTCAACCTAGCTTACATGCAGGTAGGGAGACATTCCACTATTTATTGTTTTGACGAAATTAGGATGACTATAGAACTTTATGTAACATTCTTTGCAATTCACATTTTAGGACTGAGAGTCTAGGGAAGTACAAATAACATAGGGCTGCCCTATTTCTTTTGCAACTCAAATGTTTAAAGCCATAGGCTTGGAAGTACAAATAAATATAGGGCTTGCTCTTGCAAAGTTGGAGTAGGACATAGGCTCACCTAATCGTTCCACGTGTAAGTATTATTAATGTCTGGCAATTTTATTTTTTATTTTTTATTTTTTTAATAATTTAAAAGGAATCATGTGTGAAATATATTGTTTTTTTTTTTTCATTCTTAACTTCAACATTAAAATAATTTTAGTATATTTTTTATTATATAAATTTTTTAAGTAGGAAAATCTATTTATATTAATATTAGGAATTTGATAAAAATAATTTAAATAATTTTTTTATTATATAACTTTTTAAGTAGGAAATCTATTTATATTAATTTAGAATTTGTAAATAAGATAGTTAATATATTGCAATTTGAAATACTTAGGACATAATTTTTAAGTTATGATTAATTTAAATTTAAATTTAAGTTGATTATGATAAATATTATATGTTAATTATATGTTGTTATTAAGTCCATTTATTTCATAATTAATATAGGTTATGGTTTATTTGATTTCTATTTTTCTAGATTTTTGATTTTGAGGATCATTTCTTATTATTTAATTTATTAGAAGTTTGAGATGAATTATAATTTGTGTATATAACTTTTAGTAACTATATATATATATATATAAACTCATGGTTATATCTTCTTCATTTTTGATTATGAAAAGATAACTTAGTAATCAACATTAAAATTTGCAAAGGGCAAAGTTGTTAATACATTGAAGTTTGATATAACTGTCAAGCTATGGTCCACTTAGAGTGAGTTTAGACTTATGAATTTGGTTTGGCCATGAGCAATGCCATATATTTACCACAACATGTCATTAAGGGTTACCTATCGTATGGCTGATAGATTTTATGGTTATTAATGCTATCCCTTTAAGATAATGCACTCATCATTAATTTACATTTTAATGAATAATGTTAACCATTCTTAAATGCTACATAGTCTAATATTGCAATTTCCCAAATGCCATGAACTTATTTTTTCCAAGGAAAATTGATTCCCTTTCTTAAATAGAGTATTTGGATGGAGAGTGGCTTCGTAATTGACGACAATAACAATAGGTAACTCTAAGGGAATTAATTGGATTTGTGCGAAAATTTCATCTATCACAACAACTAGAAATTATTTTCCTAATTGTTAATATATTTAACAATTTATTTGCAGTTTGCTACGACAAAAATCAAATAATTCACACTGTGATTTTCACAAATAAACTAAGGAAGATAATAGTGCTAGAAACTGACAAAATTCTAGCGCACACACACACAAAAATAACATTGCTGTTTTTGGACAAATGTCCCCGAAAAAAAACCCAACTTGGAAAAGTCGGTGTAACAACTGAGGGTTTTATTATTATGTAGCAGTGAGAAATTATGAGTACAATAATATAGATGGAAAAATTTTGCTATCTTGTAGAGAAAATACTAGCAAAAATATCTAGAGGGAATTTACCAAGTTGTCCAATTGTGCCTGCGCAGGCTCTGTGTCAACTTGATGTTGCCTATTGCAATTGCTGCCTGAATTGAGTGCTAGTCTAGTTGTCTTGCCTGCTATTCACTGGGAAAATGTCTCTTCGACACTCTGGAAGCTCTGCCCAGTCTCTGGAACTGAAACCTCTTTAGCAAATCGAAATGCCTTCTTAAGGCTCTACGTCAGCTCTGTGTAGCCCTCTAGAGAAATGTAGGCCTCTCTACAAATGCACTTGCTGGATTTGGAAAACTTCCTACAACTTCACTGTCCCAACCCCTTATTATCTATGCTTCCTCATTAAAGCTCAAACTCTTCAGTAGTTTATTGTTGCTACTCTGGAAAATCGAATTTTCCAAGTGCCTCTGGTGTTTCTAGTGTATTCTCCAAGTGCCCATCAATTTCTTCTTATAATCCTTTATTGGAGCACCAATGGCCAAGATTAAAACTTAATCAAGGGCTAGGATCATATTAGAGTTGATCTGTGTGAGTTTCTAGAAAATTTTGACCTTGACATAATTAATTCTAATTAATTAACCATATTCCCTAAGTGTATAGACTTAGGAAATATTTAAAAAATGATTAATAATCTAATTAATCTATCTCTAGGTGGAATTTCCATAAACGGTTTCTGGGTTATGGAGATCTCATGTATTCTATCCTCTCCACCAAGTTATGCTCACCATGAGATCTCCATAACCACATCTGAAGCACTTGACCTTTGACAGATCCTTCTTATTCTTCTTCTTTTGCTTCCCCTGCACCTAACTAGGACCCTTAGATGCAAGGGCCACATTCTCCTCCTCACTCTTCACGCCCTTATTGCTGCTGCCGTTGATGGTTCTCTTCAACAGAGCCTACCTCAACTCTTTATGTTGCAGATCAAACCACATCCTGCCGCACCTTGGCAAGGTATCTCTTCCCAAGATACTTTGGACAAATACCTGCCAATCTTTTGAGACTCTGTTCAGTGCCAATCATACAAGCTCCGTGGTTTGAGGTGTTGACCCAACAACTGACAAATGATCTCAGACTTGCTGAATCCGACTGAGAAAGGCATTCATGCTCTCGCCCTTCTACATCCTCGTGTTCCTCATCTTCTCATGGAGATATATCTGTCACTGCTTAGAAGAACTCTGAAACAACTCAGACAAGGCATCCCACATCTCCTTGGCCATTCCCTTCTCTACCACATATGAGACAAGATGACCTCGGACTCCATCCGAAATCAACCTCTTGGCCTTCGCCATTTCCTTCTTGTACTCCTTTTGCTGATCGAAATCATGGGGTCTTGCTACCGCACTCTGCATATGTCTTCAGACAATATTCATCCAGAAGGAATTACATCCTTGCCTTCCAGATGACATAGTTGGAGGCACCCTCCTATCTGTCTTGGTCCTGAGAGCCCTGTTGTGGCCATCTCTAGATTTGATCTAGAAAATCCCTCTTCCTCTGCTCGGTTGTTTCTCTGCTACTCACACTCCCTCCTGGAATGCGTAGTTCTGCTCGCTGCTATTGCCAATGTGCAATTGGGAAAATCAGATTTCTTGGCTAGAAACCCTTTGAGAGAAATCTGTGTGTGTGTGTACAATTTATCTTTCACTCGATGTTAATTTTGCTACTGCAAAAACCTCTGCGTACAACCAAAAATATGCTCAGCAAAAATTTGAGTTGTTGTTGCTCCCTTTGACTGTAAAATCACTATCTTAGGCAAATCGATTTTTTTGCAACATTGCAACTGAAAATCGAATTTCTACCCTAGCAATTTGGCCTCCCTGTCTGAGTACTGTGCAACACTAGAAAATTTTGGCCTGCTTCTCCCTTTGAATAATGAAATTTTCATCTTCGCTAATGAGCTTCCAGGATGATCACTCACGCTCTGATACCATGTCAAAATTTCATTTATCACAACAATTGGAAATTATTTTCCTAATTGTTAATTTATTTAACAATTTATTTGCAGTTTTCAACTACTAATACCAAATAATTCACACTGTGATAGCACTAGAAACTGAGAAAATTTTAGCGCACACATATAAAAATAGCACCGTTATTTTTGAACGAATGTCCCCGAAAAAACCCAACTTGGGAAAATCGGTGCAGCATGAGGGTTTTATTATTATGCAGCAGTGAGAAATTTTGAGTACAATAATCTGGATGCCGAAATCTAGCTATCATGTAGAGAAAATAATAGAAAAAAATATCTACAGGGAATTTATCCTCTCTCCAGGCAATTCCGACACTAGACTGCCTCTGAAAAGAAAGTTGTCCAATTGGGCTTGCGTAGGCTCTGTGTCAACATGATGTTGCCTGCTACAACTGCTACTCGAACTGACTTCTAGTCTAGCTATCCAGCCTGTTGCTGATTGGGAGAACATCTCTCCGACACTCTGGGACCTCTATCCGGTATCTGGAACTGAAAACATCTGACCTCTTCTGCAAATCGAATTGCCTTCTTGAGGCTCTGCATTGCCTCTGTGCAACCTCTTGGAGAAATCTCGACCTCTTTATAAATGCACTCACTAGATATGGAAAACTTCCTCCAGCCTCACTGCCCCTGCCCTTCACTATCTCTGTTTCCTCATTGAAGCTCGAACTCTTCGGTAAGTGATTGTTGTTACTCTGGAAAATCGAATTCTCCAAGTGTCTCTGGTGTTTCTAGTGTATTCTCCAAGTGCTCGTCAACTTCTTATAATCCTTTCTTGGAGCACCAATGACCAAGATTAAAACTTAATAAGGGGCTATGTTCATATCAAAGTCAATCTGTGTGAGTTTCTAGAGAATTCTCACCTTGACTTAATTAATTATGATTATTTAACCATATTCCCTAAGTTTAGACTTAGGAAATATTTAAAAAACGGTTAATAATATAATTAATCCATCTCTATGTGGAATTTCCATCAACGATTTCTAGGTTATGGAGATCTCATGTATTCTAGCCTCTTCACCAAGTTTCGTGACTAGAATGAATTTGATGCTACAAAAGTAACAATTTGAACCTATTGCCTATGGACTTCCCATTGGAAACATACCTTGGGTGGATGGTTAAATTGTCTGAGCTAATCCTTGGGGATCCAAATGCCATCAACTTATGACACGAGAAGTATATAATGGTTTTATTTTAAAGACCACAAGAACAAATCACCATAATCTAGAGTAACTTATGTTTTGTAAATGCCATGCCTACAAAATCCATATGCTATAGAGTAAAGGCTATATGTATGCAAAGACATAAAGAAAGGAAACCATAATACAAGTACATTACATACTTGTATATTACCATCGTATTTTTTTTTGTTAAAATTCAATGAGTCCATTTGTTTTACAGGTTGCATGATCCAAAATCTAGATGATATCTAATGATGTGTTGATGATTACTGGAAATTCGTCAACCAAGGGGGTCTCCCCAATGTGAAGTCCCAATTAGACCTCACACCATTTGGAATAGGAGCCCCATCCGGGATGTTGGACTAATTGCCATATATTCTTATAGATTTTCCTTGGCCACGAAGTTACACAAGAGAGTTATGCATAGGTAATCTTGGATCAATAAGTGAGTATGCTTGGTGAGTGTTCGGTTGTATGTGTGTCAAGATTCTTATACCGTGGGGGGGGAGGAAAGTGAGCCTTTAGGAGAGAGGTAATAGTACCACCCTATTAGAGACACACACACATAGAAAATATCTGTCTAGCATCTAGCGGAATAGTCCACAAAGATGCGACAGTCATTGCAATGATTACAACACATTCTCAATAAGATAAGCAATAAAATAACGGAAATAGTTCAACTACTTTAGCACAGGTGAAAAAAAAACATGAATTACAAACATTCACAATACAATCTTACAAATATTCATAATCCATGCATGAAGAATGTGTTTGCCATCAGGGTTCTGATATTAAGTAACAGTCCCAAGACACATGTATACAACAAACACCACTAGCTCCAATAGTGGAGTGTTGGAGCCACTCTTTGCTTCCCAAAAGAACTAGCTTGTCTCTCTAATGCCTTGCAGGAGGAGCCAAGATGAAAAGTCCCTTGCTCATACAATGAAGGTGTATATATAACCAATGGGGTGATGCTTCACCTCCCTTGTGACTCTTTGACTACCCTCATGATTGTTTGACTTCCATGACTCTTCATATTTTGTACATTTCCCTTCCACTTTACAATACATTTTGAATAGAAATTTACATAATCCACAAAAGTGATGTGGCACATGGTGACTCATGACATGACATGACATGATACTGATGACATGGAAATTTCAAGTCATTTTCTTCTACTTCTTTGTCTTCAATAAGAGATGTCCAATTCTTCATGTTTGTGAGAGATATGCTTTGTTCTTCATATCCACCCTCCAAAGGGTTGCGAATTAGATGGAGTCTTCATGCGGTCCTGATCTTAGATCTTTTGTTGTAATCTAGTGTTCCTTCGTCTTCTCGCCTGATGATCATTTTATCTCTTCAGCTCCATATGTGTCTTTTAGCATGGTCCCCTTCTTCTTTTCCACCCTCATCATCCCGTCATGACAAGATAGAGTACTTGCACTGGAAACTATTCATGAGACACCGACATTCGTCTTAAGAACCCTTAACCTAACATATTTCATGAAGGCACTTGTTAGGGTTGGACCTGGTGACTAGTTGAGTAACTGGCTAAGGGATTGCACCATACCAGAGGCCAAGGTTCGGGACTGAGGCTTGAGACTGCGAAATGTGCAGTTTAGGATGGCCAGGTTCAAGAGATTACGCAGTTGAGGGGCTTAAGAGCTCAAGGCTAGGACTTGAGGCTTGAAGATGCCCACTGCACAGTTTTGCGAGGACAAAGGCCAAGGCATTGCGCAGTTAACAGACTCAAGGACTTAGTTTGGAGGCTTGACCCTTGAGACTGCGCAATGTGCAGTTACGGAGGGTTGGGTAGAGGAAGTAGTAGTTGAGGGACTCAAGGACTTAGGATGGAGGCTTGAGCCTTGAGTTTTCCGCTGCACAGTTTTGGGAGGTAGCGAGGCTAGTTGATTGTGCAATTGCGCAGTTCAGGAGCTCAACGCTGAGGCTTGAGGATTGAGACTCCGCAATGCATAGTTCAGGCCTGGTTGGAGGGCGTGATTGCACAAATTTGGAGGTAAAAGTTAGGGTTTGAGAAATGAGATTATGTAGTGCACAGTCCTGGGAGGCAGGAACTTCGCATTGCGCTGTGTCAAGAGGCAAGGCTGCAGCTTGAGGGCTGAGACTATGTAATGCACATTGCACAAGCATTGTCTTAGTGGACTGTGCCATGCCTGTTCAAGCTTGCGTGAAGGAATGCTTTCATGAATGCATTACGGACTGAGCATGTGTGAGCAAGCGACTTCAACACTTACGATCCAGAAGAAATCTCAAAGAATTAACAAAGCATCGACCGAACAACAAGTGACTATGGAACGACCGATCAGAAGATTCACAGTAGGCTCCAAAATTCAAGTATTGGCAAAATTTTGGAGGGTGTTTCTCTCAGCGACAACACTTGGTGACGCACTGGTAGAACTCTAGTTTATCTTCCTCAATAACTCTTTGTGCAGGATCTAGTTATTTAGGAAGTATTGATTCATTGTTTGGATTACCTTGGCTTCCCCACTTACCCTGCGAATTCACATAGTCCCCTCTGTCCTTTCTCGGTTGAGCACAAACATAAGATCAACAATATCACAATGTTTCGAATTAGGAGAGGGTAGTATAGTTTGTGAGCTTCAGATTTTTAGAGTAGTTTTTCATCTCTGGTGTTGCTTCGATGCTAGCAGCCTCGAAAGTACCTTGACGGATTCACTATAGGAACACAAACATTGCTCTGCTACCAGTGAGCTTGGACAGTACCTCGATGGAGTTGCTTGCTTCACCTCTCTGTGTAGGAAGTATTTCTCTTATTTCACCTTTATTTATATATTTATATAGGAGTGTGCATAGGCACTTATCATTTCATGGGCGGGAGAGGGATCTCGACTTATTGAGAGAAGGAGAGGTTGTTCATTCTGAAAAGCATATAAATACCTTTGATTTAGGTTTTCTCGTTAAGGTTTTTCCCCTTTTCCTCTTCTACTAGATTGGATAACCGTAAAAACACTGAAACTTAAATAAATGAGTGAGGGCGTAAGGTTTCCAAAATAGACATGAGTATCATGGTTCGACACAAAGCTTTCCTTATGCAAGGATCGTATTTTTCGTCAGAACATCATCGACCAAAAGGTGTAACCAAGACGGAGAAGAAGGACTGAAGGTCAGCCAAATGTTGTAGTTTCACAAAGTCCTTTTCTGTTTGGCCACATTTTCTTTCGAGCCCAAATGGAACACCCTTCATGCAATGTCTTATTAACAGAATCAAAAAGAAAAACAGAATGAAGTTTAAACCAAAGCATGATGCAAGACAAAAGTGAGAAAACATAAGAAATACTAATGAGAATAAGTGCAAGAGAGAGGAAACTAGAATGTAGCTAGTCCTACTCCTAACCTAAACAGTTAGAAGGTCAAGGTCAAGTGTAATGAAATTTCCAGTGAATCTACTGTTGTTGCTCTTGATCTGCATACACAAATATGCAAGCAATCAAAGCAAATACAAAATATTGTGCCACAGAAAATATAAGAGCTTGAATAACTTACAAAACAAATAGAAGGTATTTCCTGTTAGTGGAAAGATAAGCCATATCCACTATTTCTAACCAATTCACATTCTTACATTTTCGACGACCATTATAAGCAGAAAAACCATGAAATCTTCTTGTGAATTCACCTTCATCTGTGTCTTCCTTCTCAGCAAGCGCGAAAAAAGACCAAAACTTGCTATTAGCCAAAGGGCTTGCTAAGAAAGATGCTTCCGGGCAATCATAGATTGGATCGTGAAATTTGCAAAAATCCTCTTGAAAACCCCACAATCCTTGAAAAAATGAATTTTCAATTAGAAGCACAGGGCCTGGACGAGAATCTTGTGAGAGACAATTGCTCTGATCATATTCAGTCGGCTTGTCAAGACAGTGAGGGCCCGACATGATCATCAGCGAAGGCTGAAGTGCCTTAACCGTTTGACAAGCACTCAAAGGATGAGATGTTAAACCATGAAGATCAAAGGATGTAAAACCACTATCATTGGATGTGCTGATGGGAAAATGGTAAGTTGAATGAAAGTCATCAGAGACAGAATCATGATCAGGTGGAATGATTGAAGCATTGGATTCCCAGTTAGTAATTAACCAAGATAAGTCAATTTGAATAGCTCAGTGAGCACTCTGAAGAATAGAACAAACTTCCTCACCTGCAAAATGTGACAAACCATTTTGTAACTGGTGACAAATTGCACAAGCATCGAAATCATCGAAAGAATTGAAAAAGAATGCTAGTATAGAAAATATATGAAACCAGTCCGAATGTAATTGGTGAAAAAGAGAAACTTGATTCAGCAAATGGCTCAAGCGCTTGTCAACACTCAAGAGGATTTCTACTGCGGTGAAGACATTAACAAGAAAAACTAGGAGCTGATTATTCGCCCTAGCATTCAACAAATATGGAATTTTCGACCAAAGGTGATCTCCAAATTGATTAGCTTCATGATTCCGCACATTTATAAAAGGTATACACTCCAAACCTGAATTCAATACAAGAGATTTTCATGAAGATGAATTTAATACAATAGATGATCGAAAACCTAATCTTGAGAAATAGGAAAATTGTGACGAGGAATTCCAAAATCCATTAAGAACAAGTTTGCATCCAGTGAAAAAATATGAATGAAATAAATGTGCGAGAAAAGCCAAATTTGACATGGTTCAGGAATTTTACCGTGATTGCGAGAACTAACCATCAACGAGAGTTGAAGTGCCTCGACTTCTTGACAAATTCTAGAACTTTGGAAAGACAGATAAGAGCATTTTTTAAACTGAGTCAGATCACAAATTGCATGTGGACAACGGCTATCGATTAAGTTAATAGGATCACCATTGTCTGGATGGCAGCTATCTACACTGGTTTGATCAAATTTTTCCAGCTTCAATAAATAGATTACTCAAGTCATAGTATTCCTTGTTGAAGTTTCTAAGTTTACTTAGTTTAGAAACCCTTCATGCACTTTTTTCTGATTATTCCTGCCTACTTGTTATTTTTCTTTAACAAGTTCTTTACAAAGTAAATACTGAAAATAAACACTAGTTCATGCTCAACATATTACAGATCAACAACTAAAAGAAACAAGAACAAACACACCACATGACACCATTTATTTTTGGACCAATGTCTCTGGAAAAACCCAATGCGGGAAAACTGGTGCAGCTATCTGAGGGTTTTCTTATTAAGCAATATCAGAGTACAATCTGGGTGCCGAAATTGGTCTACCCAACAGAGGATTTCCTTAGCAGCTATACCTCACAATTTGAGTGAAATCTCTTGGCTGAAACCTCGAAAAATCCTTTCGGTAGCTCCTTAGCACAAAATTGCTCTGTAACCCTAATGTCTGCCCAATCTGGACTGCATCAGCCCCCTCTTTCTCTCACGCTGGCCCTGCGTCAGCCTTTCTTGGCCTGCGTTAGCGCCAAGAGGCCTTGCCTCAACTTTCTGGGCCTCTGCGTTAGACACACTGGCCTCTCTGGTGCTCTGCATAGCACTTGGATGCCTCTGCGTGGCCCTGCGTGAGCCCTTGCTGGCTCTACGTCACTCTCCTTGGCTGCTGTGCTGCTCTCTCGGCACAATCTCTACCTTCTCTGTTTCTCTATACTCAATGCCACTCAGTTGCTCTCCCAATCACTGATTCTATCTCTCTTAGCAAACCCCACTCTTAGAAAACCCCGCTCTAGAGAATAGAATGGCTAATCACTCTGGTATATTCTCCAAGTGACCCTCAAGCCTCCTCTTATACTTTTCACGTTGACATATCACCGACCGAGATCAAGTCCCTAATCAACGACTAAGATTAGATCTCGCTTGATCCATGTCTTTTGGACCACTCTAACATAGATTCATATTAATGCACATTAATATTTTATTATCGCTAAGTTTAGACTTAGGGACTTCATTAAAATATTAATTATTTTAATATCTCCTGATTTGTTTAGAATTTTCCCAAACCCTTTTTGGGTATTGGATATCTCATGTGCCCCAACCTCTCCACCAAATTTCCTGGTTAGAGCACATCCGATGCTATCCCAAATCAACACTCCCTAGCGAGGAATATGCTCTAGCAATACCCCTCATTGAGTATTACTCTGATCTTTTGGCATCAGTACCTGTGTTGATGCTAGGCCTTCCTGCCCACCATCCTTTGGACTATTGCCTCCTGTACTGCTGCCCATGGTTCTGCCACTGCCACTGTTGCATCTGTATGACAGCTCCCTCTGCATCGTGCTGTTGTTGGTCCTTCCTCCCAGCACTAAATCTGCATTGCACCTCGTCTCAGCATGTTGCATCGTGCTGCCCACTGCTGCACTGCAACTCAGTTACTGAGAAGTAAGTAACTGATCTCCCAACTGACCTCCCTATTGGGCTAGAAACACCCACTGATGCTGAAGCTTCCTCTGCCGCTGACAAGTGCTCCTTCTCTCTGACCTCTGCGCTGCTGCAACAACTCCTTGCATCTCGCATTGGTGCACATTTTGTTGTGCCTTCCTGCACTGGTGCAACACTCTTATGCCTCTCGTACTACTGCAACTTTCCAGCTCTGCGCTGTCTCGAGAATCTTGCACTGTAGCTCTCTCTGCCGCTCCATTTGCATCCGTCTCTACCCACTCAACTAGTCCTGCTACTCCTCGTTGGGTCTCCAGTAGCAAGGTCTAATCAAGGAGGCTGGGTACCTCGAGGATTCTGCCCCTCATCACCTGTAGTCCACCTGACTACAACTCGATGTCTCCCCACTTTCGCTCAAGTGACGCATGTGCACTCATGGCACAATCATCGTATGTCAAAACTTCCTTCTCTTCCCTTGCTGGCGCTGCATTAGTCTCGGAAGACTCTTCCTTACTCTTCCTCCTTGGACACTAGGTCGCATAATGACCCATCTCCCCACAGTGGAAGCACTTGATCTTGGAGATCTTTCTTCTTCTGCTTCTCCTGCTTTCCCTCAGATGCTAGGGCCACATCCTCCTCCTCTTGCTTGACCTTGATCTCTTTGCTGCTACTACCTTTCTTCCTTCCTGGCGAAGAGCTTCCCACATCTCGTCCCAAGGTGGGAGAGTCCCTCTGCCCAGGATACTCTAGACAAACACTTCCCAATCTTCTGAGACAACATTTAGGGTTGTCTTGACCATAAGTTCCTGATCTGGTGTCTCTCCTATAGCAGTCAACTGGTCTCGGATCTCATTCAGTCCTTCGAGGAAGGTGTCAACCAATTGACCCTTCTTCATCTGATACGACCTCATCTGGTTCTCGTGCAGCATTCTTCTCTACACAGAAGTATGCTGGTACAGGTTCTTGAGAGCCTCCCACATCTCATCTGTCATTTCCTTCTAGGCTATATGTGGTACGACATGATCCTTGACCCCATCAAGGATAATGCACTTGGCCCTCACCATCGCCTCTTCATACTTGTCGTTATCATTGGGGTCGACTGGGATAGCTATACCTTTCAAGGTGAAGTTCTTGACACGATTCCTGTCAAGCATTGATAAGATTTTGGCCTTCCAGATTGCGAAGATCGATGCTCCGTCCAGTCTATATTGGTCTCTTACCCCGTGTAGTGCCATGATGCTCCTCTACTTCCCTCCTAGAAGTTCTCTATTCGACTCCTCTGAGTCTCTACTTCTCATTTGAAAGTTCTCTTCTGTACTCCCTCTGAGTCCTGATTTTCCTCTTGGAAATCCTTCTGCCACTTGACAAGATGCCCCCTACTCTGATCGTCTTGTGCAACTGCACTGCTGATCCAGGTTCCTCGGTTAGAAACCCTCGGTAACAACTCCTCTGGCCCTGCTCTGTCAGGTACTGTTCTGACTACAATACCTCACCAACTCCGCTCTGCAATATTTCTGTAGCCTTCTAGACTCCAGCAACTGCTTCTCTGTGAACTATGTCAGCCCCTATTTGCCTCACGTTGGCTCTGTGTCACCCCAGATGGGTCTGGGTCAACCCTGGGATGCCTTGCGTTAGCCTTCTGTCCCTTTGCGTCAGCGACGCTGGCCTCTCTGAGGCTCTATGTAGCTCCCAACTTCTTTTGCATGGCTCTGCGTCACACTTCTTGGCCTTTGTGCTGCTAGAAACAATGTTTGTCACCTCGGGACAACTGTTTTCTGCTACTATTGCTCCGCTTTGCTGATGTCTCTTAGTCCTCCTATGATCTGCAGTAACGCTCTGATACCATGTTGAAGTTTCTAAGTTTACTTAGTTTAGAAACCCTTCATGCACTTTTTTTGATTTATTCCTACCTACTTGTTATTTTTCTTTCACAAGTTATTTACAAAGTAAATACTGAAAATAAACACCAGTGTGTGCTCAACATATTACAGATCAGCGACTCAAAGAAATGAGAACAAACACACCACATGACACCATTACTTTTGGACCAATGTCCCTAGAAAAACCCAATGCAGGAAAACCAGTGCAGCTATCTGAGGGTTTTCTTATTAAGCAATATTAGAGTACAATCTGGGTACCGAAACTAGCCTACCTAACAAAGAATTTCCTTAGTAGCTATACCTCATAGTTTGAGATAAATCTCCTGGCTGAAACCTCGGAAAATCCTTCCGGCAGCTCCTCAGCACAAAACTGCTCTGCAACCCCAACGTCTGCCCAATCTGGATTGCGTCAGCCCCTCTCTGTCTCACGTTGGCCCTACATCAGCCTTTCCTGGCCTGTGTCAACCCTAGGAGTCCCTGCGTCAGCTTTCTGGGCCTTTGCATCAGACAAGCTAGCCTCTCTGGTGCTCTACGCAGCACTTGGCTGCCTTTGCGTGGCCCTGCGTGAACCCTTGCTGGCTCTGCGTCACTCTCCTTGGCTGTTGCGCTGCTCTCCCAGCACAATCTTTGCCTTCTTTGTTTCTCTCTACTCAATGCCCCTCAGCTGCTCTGCCGATCATTGATTTTGTCTCTCTTAGCAAACCCCACTCTAGAGAATAGAATGACTGATCACTCTAGTATATTCTCCAAGTGACCCTCAAGCCTCCTCTTATACTTTTTCTGTTGACATATCAACGACCGAGATTAAATCCCTAATCAACTTCTAAGATTAGATCTGGCTTGATCCATGTCTTTTGGGCCACTCTAACACAGATTCATATTAATACACATTAGTATTTTATTTTTCCTTAAGTTTAGATGACTCCATTAAAAATATTAATTATTTTAATATCTCCTGATCTATTTAGAATCTGCCCAAACCCTTTCTAGGTATTGGAGATCTCATGTGCCCCAATCTCTCCACCAAATTTTGTGGCTAGAAGACATCCGATGCTACCCCAAATCAACACTCCCTCTTAGCGAGGACTGTGCTCTAGTAATACCCCTCACTAAATATTACTCTGATCATCTGGCATCGATACCTGTGCTGATGCTAGGCCTTCCTTCCCACCATCCTCTGCACTGCTGTCTCCTGTACTGTTGCCCATGGTTTTGCCACTGCCACTGCTGCATCTGTACGACAGCTTCCCCGACATCTGTGCTGCTGCTGATCTTTCCTCCTAGCACTACATCTGCACTACACCTCCTCTCATCATGTTGCATTGTGCTGCCCACTGCTGCACTACAACTCAGTTGCTGAGAAGTAACTGTTCTCCCAACTGACCTCCCTGTTGGGCTAGAAACACCCACTGATGCTGAAGCTCCCTCTGCCGCTGACAAGTGCTCCTTCTCTCTGACCTCTACATTGCTACAAAAACTCCGTGCATCTCGCACCGTTGCACACCTCGTTGTGCCTTTCTGCACTGGTGCAACACTTCGGTGCCTCTCGTACTGCTGTAGCCTACTAGCTCTGCGTTGTCTCGGGAATCCTGCACTGTAGCTCTCTCTATCGCTCCATTTGCATCTGTCTCTACCCACTCAGCCAATCCTGCTACTCCTCGTCGGGGCTCTCGTAGCAAGGTCTAATCCAAGAGGCTGGGTACCTCGAGGATCCTGCCCCTCATCTCCTATAGTCCACTTGACTATAGCTCGATGTCTCCCCACTTCCGCTCAAGTGGTGCATGTGCACTCATGGCATAGTCATCGTCTGTCAAAACTTCCTTCTCTTCCCTTGCTCGCCTTGCCTTAGTCTCGGAAGACTCTCCCTTACTCTTCTTCCTTGGACACTGGATCGCATAATGACCCATCTCCCCATAGTGGAAGCACTTGATCTTGGAGAGATCTTTCTTCTTCCGCTTCTCTTGCTTTCCCTCAGATGCTAGGGCCACATCCTCCTCCTCCTTCTTGACCTTGATCCCTTTGCTGCTGCTGCTTGTCTTCAACTGCTGTCTGATCTCTTCCTGGTGAAGAGCTGCCCACATCTCCTCCCAAGGTGGGAGAGTCCCTCTGCCCAGGATACTCTAGACAAACGCTTCCCAATCTTCTGAGACAACATTTAGGGTTGTCCTCATCATAAGTTCTTGATCTAGTTTCACTCCTATAGCAGTCAACTGGTCTCGGATCTCATTCAGTCCTCCGAGGAAGGTGTTATTTGATTGACCCTTCTTCATCTAATACGACCTCATCTGGTTCTCGAGTAGCATTCTTCTCTTCATAGAAGTATGCTGGTACAAGTTCTTGAGAGCCTCCCACATCTCAACTGTCGTTTCCTTCTCGGCTATATGTGGTACGACATGATCCTTGACCCCGTCAAGGATAATGCACTTGGTCCTCGCCATCGCCTCTTCGTACTTGTTGTTATCATTGGGGTCGACTGGGATAGCTATACCTTTCAAGGCGAAGTTCTTGACATGATTCCTGTCAAGCATTGATAAGATCCTGGCCTTCCACACTGTGAAGTTTGATGCTCCGTCCAGTCTATCCTAGTCTCTTACCCCGTGTAGTGCCATGACACTCCTCTACTTCCCTCCTGGAATTTCTCTGTTCGACTCCTCTGAGTCTCTACTTCCTGTCTGGAAGTTCTCTTCTAGACTCCCTCTGAGTCCTGATTTCCCTCCTGGAAATCCTTCTGTTACTTGTCGAGATGCCTCCTACTATGATCGTCTTGTGCAATTGCACTGCTGATCCAGGTTCCTCGGCTAGAAGCCCTCAGTAGCAACTCCTCTGGCCCTGCTCTGTCAGGTATTGTTCTGACTACAATACCTCACCAGCTCCACTCTGCAATATTTCTGCAGCCTTCTAGACTCCAGCAACTGCCTCTATGAACTGCGTTAGCCCTTCTCTGCCTCATGTTGGCTCTACGTCACCCTAGATGGGTCTGCGTCAGCCCTGGGATGCCTTGTGTCAGCCCTCTGGCCCTCCGCGTCAGCAACGTTGGCCTCTCTGAGGCTTTGCGTAGCTCCTGGCTTCTTTTGCGTTGCTCTGGCTAGCTCTGCATCACACTTCTTGGCCCCTGCGTTGCTATAAATAGCTTTTGTGACCTCCGGACAACTATTTTCTGCTGTTATTGCTCCACTCGGCTGATGTCTCTTAGTCCTCCTATGATCTACATTCACGCTCTGATACCATGTTGAAGTTTCTAAGTTTACTTAGTTTAGAAACCCTTCATGCCCTTTTTCTGATTTATTCCTACCTACTTGTTATTTTTCTTTTATAAGTTATTTACAAAGTAAATATTGAAAATAAACACCAGTGCGTGCTCAACATATTACAGATCAACAACTAAAAGAAACAAGAACAAACACACCACATGACACCATTATTTTTGGACCAATGTCCCTAGAAAAACTCAATGCGGGAAAACCGATGCAGCTATCTGAGGGTTTTCTTATTAAGCAATACCAGAGTACAATCTGGGTGTCGAAAATGGCCTACCCAACAGAGAATTTCCTTAGCAGCTATACCTCACAGTTTGAGATAAATCTCCTGGCTGAAACCTCGGAAAATCCTTTCGGCAGCTCCTCAACACAAAATTGCTCTGCAACCCCAGCGTCTACCCAATTTGGACTGCCTCAGCCCCTCTTTGTCTCAATTTGGCCCTGCGTCAGACCTAGGAGTCCCTGCGTCAACTTTCTGGGCCTCTGCGTCAATCACGTTGGCCTATCTGGTGCTCTGTGAAACACTTGGCTGCCTTTGCGTGGCCCTGCGTGAACCCTTGCTGGCTCTGAGTCACTCTCCTTAGTTGTTGCGCTACTCTCCCAGCACAATCTCTGCCTTCTCTGTTTCTTTGTACTCAATGCCCCTTAGAGGCTCTCTCGATCACTAATTCTATCCCTCTTAGAAAACCCCGCTCTAGAGAATAGAATGACTGATCACTTTGGTATATTCTCCAAGTGACTCTCAAGCCTCCTCTTATACTTTTCCTGTTGACATATCAACGACCAAGATTAAGTCCCTAATCAACGGCTAAGATTACATCTAGCTTGATCCATGTCTTTTGGACCACTCTAACACATTCATATTAATACACATTAATATTTTATTTTCCCTAAGTTTAGACTTAGGGACTCCAT
>APFE030169234.1:26734-50353 GCA_000404065.3 Pinus taeda
GGGTATTGAAGATCTCATGTGCCCCAACCTCTCCACCAAATTCATGGCTAGAGCACATTCGATGTTACCCCAAATCAATACTCCGTCTTAGCGAGGACTATGCTATAGCAATACCCCTCACTGAGTATTACCCTGATCATCCGACATCGGTACCTGTGTTGATGCTAGGCCTTCCTGCCCACCATCCTCTGCACTGTTGCCTCCTGTACTGTTGCCCATGGTTCTGCCACTACCACTGCTGCATCTGTACAACAGCTCCCCCTGCATCCATGCTACTGCTGGCCCTTCCTCCAAACACTGCATTTGCACTGCACCTCCTCTCATCATGTTGCATCGTGCTGCACTGCAACTTAGTTACTGAGAAGTAACTAACTGATCTCCCAACTGACCTCCCCGTTGGGCTAGGAACACCCACTGATGTTGAATCTCCCTCTGTCGCTGACAAGTGCTCCCTCTCTCTGACCTCTGCGTTGCTGCAACAACTCCTTGCATCTTGCATTGTTGCACACCTAGTTGTGCCTTTCTGCACTGGTGCAACACTTTTGTGCCTCTCGTTCTGCTGCAGCCTGCTAGCTCTGCGCTGTCTCGGGAATCTTGCACTGTAGCTCTTTCTGCTCTCCATCTTCATCCATCTCTACCCACTCAGCCAGTCCCGCTACTCCTCGTCGGGGCTCCTGTAGCAAGGTCTAATCTAAGAGGCTGGGTACCTCGAGGATCCTGCCCCTCATCGCCTTTAGTCCACCTGACTACAACTTGATGTCTCCCCACTTTCGCTCAAGTGGCGCATGTGCACTCATGACACTGTCATCGTTTGAAAACTTCCTTCTCTTCACGTGCTAGCTGCCTTAGTCTCGGAAGACTCTCCCTTACTCTTCTTCCTTGGACACTGGGTCGCATAATGACCCATCTCCCCACAATGGAAGCACTTGATCTTGGAGAGATCTTTCTTCTTCCGCTTCTCCTGCTTTCCCTCAGATGTTAGGGTCACATTCTCCTCCTCCTACTTGACCTTGATCCCTTTGCTGCTACTACTTGTCTTCGGCTGTTGTCTGATCTCTTCCTGGTGAAGTGCTGTCCACATCTCCTCCCAAGGTGGGAGAGTCCCTTTGCCCAAGATACTTTGGACAAACACTTCCCAATCTTCTAAGACAACATTCAGGGTTGTCCTCACCATAAGTTCCTGATCTGGTTTCACTCTTATAGCATTCAATTGGTCTCGGATCTCATTCAGTTCTCCAAGGAAGGTGTCAATCAATTGACCCCTCTTCATCTGATATGACCTCATCTGGTTCCCAAGCAGAATTCTTCTCTACACAGAAGTATGCTGGTATAGGTTCTTGAGAGCCTCCCACACCTCAACTGCCATTTCCTTCTCATCTATATGTGGTACGACATGATCCTTGACCCCATCAAGGATAATGCACTTGGCCCTCGCCATCGCCTCTTCGTACTTGTTGTTATCATTGGGGTCGACTGGGATAGCTATACCTTTCAAGGCGAAGTTCTTGACACGATTCCTGTCAAGCATTGATAAGATTTCGGCCTTCCAGACTGCGATGTTCGATGCTCCATCCAGTCTATCCTGGTCTCTTATCCCGTGTAGTGGTATGATGCTCCTCTACTTCCCTCCTGGAAGTTCTCTATTCGACTCCTCTGAGTCTCTACTTCCCGTCTGGAATTTCTCTTCTGGATTCCCTCTAAGTCTTGATTTCCCTCCTAGAAATCCTTCTACTGCTTGTCGAGATGCCCCCTACTCTGATCGTCTTGTGCAACTGCACTTTTGATCCAGGTTCCTCGGCTAGCAACCCTTGGTAACAACTCCTCTGACCCTGCTCTGTCAGGTACTATTTTGACTATAGTACCTCACCAGCTCCACTCTGCAATATTTCTGTAGCCTTCTAGACTCCAACAACTACCTCTCTGTGAACTGTGTCATCCCTTCTCTGCCTCATGCTGGCTCTGCGTCACCCTAGATGGGTTTGCATCAGCCCTGGGATGCCTTGTGTCAACCCTTTGGCCCTCCGCGTCAGCAACATTGGCCTCTCTGAGGCTTTGCGTAGCTCCTGGCTTCTTCTGCGTGGCTCTGGCTAGCTCTGCATCACACTTCTTGGCCTCTGCATTGCTAGAAATAGCTTCTGTGACCTCGAGACAACTGTTTTCTGCTACTATTGATCCACTCGGCCAATGTCTCTTAGTCTGCATATGATCTGCATTCACGCTCTGATACCATATTGAAGTTTCTAAGTTTACTTAGTTTAGAAACCCTTCATGCACTTTTTCTGATTTATTCCTACCTACTTGTTATTTTTCTTTTACAAGTTATTTACAAAGTAAATATTGAAAATAAACACCAGTGTATGCTCAACATATCAGATCAACAGCTAAAAGAAACAAGAACAAACACACCACATGACACCATTATTTTTGGACCAATGTCCCCAGAAAAACCCAATGCAGGAAAACCGGTGCAGCTATATGTGGGTTTTCTTATTAAGCAATATTAAAGTACAATCTGGGTGCCAAAACTGGCCTACCCAACAGAGAATTTCCTTAGCAGCTATACCTCACAGTTTGAGAGAAATCTCCTGGCTGAAACCCTGGAAAATCCTTCCAGCAGCTCCTCAGCACAAAACTGCTCTGCAACCCCAACGTCTACCTAGCGTCAGCCCCTCTCTGTCTCATGCTAGCCCTGCGTCAGCTTTCTTTGCCTCTGTGTCAAACATGCTGGCCTCTCTGGTGCTCTGCACAGCACTTGGTTGCCTCTTCGTGGCCCTGCGTGAGCCCTTGATGGCTATGCGTCACTCTCCTTGGCTATTGCGCTGCTTTCCTAGCATAATCTCTACCTTCTCTGTTTCTCTGTACTCAATGCCCCTCAATTGCTCTCTCGATCACTGATTCTATCTCTCTTAGGAAACCCCACTCTAGAGAATAGAATGACTGATCAATCTGGTATATTCTCCAAGTGACCCTCAAACCTCCTCTTATACTTTTCCTGTTGACATATCAACGACCGAGATTAAGTCCCTAATCAATAGCTAAGATTAGATCTGGCTTGATCCATGTCTTTTGGACCACTCTAACATAGATTTCATATTATACACATTAAATATTTTATTTTCCTAAGTTTAGAACTTAGGGACTCCATTTAAAAATATTAATTTTTTAATATCTCCTGATCTGTTTAGAATTTGCCCAAACCCTTTCTGGGTATTGGAGATCTCATGTGCCCCAACCTCTCCACCAAATTTCGTGGCTAGAGCACATCTGATGCTACCCCAAATCAACATTCTTCTGATAGCAAATTTGAGGATGGATGAATCAGAAAAATCTCGTGATCACACTGATTCGAAGAGTTTCCCCCATACAAAACAAGAGATGATAAGGGATGGAATGGATGCTCTGTAGTTTCATATCTTTCTTTTCATCATGGATACCCTCACCACCTTGTGCCAATTGAGAAGTTAACTCATTGGATTAAGAATTTGAAGAGCATAGAGTGTCTCCATTGTAAGTAGAGGGATCACAAACAATAGGGCACAAGGGCTATTGAGATGAGGCGGAAGTTTTGATAGAAACATCTTCTTTGACAGAATCATATTCTAGATCTAAATTGAAATCTTCACGAGAAACCGAAATATCAGTTGATGCACCTGGGCATTCGTGATTGCATACGTCAACAAACTCATCATTATCATAATGAGTGTTTCCCAAGGCTACAGATTGATCAGAAGAATTGATTGCATTTGATTCACTACCGAGATTAGCAAATTGAAAATCATCCACGAATGGAAGTGCATCATCTTGACATGGGGGACTTTGAAAAAGGGAAGAGAGATAAAAATTCTCTTCACTTTCCTCCTCCTCTGCCAGTGTAAAGTGACTGCTTTGTATCTTATCGCAATTCAGACTAGCAACTCGAAAATCAGGAGATCATGAAGAGCTAGTTGGTGGAGTAGGTTGATCAAGCAGATCATGATATGCAGAGTCACGACATGTAGATGATAGGGGGTGATAGATGTTCCTTGAAGAAGTAACACTTTCAATGAAACCAGATTCAGGGTTGATGTTAAGAGTGCTAATGTCATATTGAGGAATGAAAGGATTAGCCTTCACCCTAGGATCCATTAGCCACTTCGGGGTTTATTTCATTAGATCTGAATCATGAGAAGCGGAAGGAGGATGAAGAGATGGATTAGGGATTTGATTTACAGATTTCCAACTTTATTATCATCGCAAGGAGGCAGCCACATCAAGACTGGAAAGGAAGAGAACAAGGAACAAAAGTAGTAGGTTTCTCCTTTGAAGTTCGAAGTGTCTCATGATTTACAAGAGTCGGGGAGGGAAAAACATCAGGGGGTTCAGATTCACCATGCAAAGAGATATGAACCAAAATGTTAAACTTTTGTTTAAAGAAATTCCATTCTGTATCTTCTCCCGGAAGTTCATAACGAAGGTGAAGGAATCAATCGGAAAAATCCTCAGCTGATTCATTAGGATTCATTCTTAGTTGATTATTTCTTTTAAGAACATTCAAGTAATCATACATGTCAAATGCTTTATGAAGCTTCTTCGCAAGCTGGTCGAATAAATTGATAGAAGCAGTAGGTAATGTATGACACCACTGATTAACACAACCTATACATGTGAGGGTGAGTAATCTAGCCATGACATCCTTGCAATGTATTTCGTTAGAAAGGAAAAAATGGACAACTTGAAACAGATGTTCATGAAGCGTTAATTCACCCTCGCCATCAAACTTAAATTGGGATATGTTAAGGAAAACTTCTGCAGGGATGGTAAGATTAAGCCCTTTAGAAAAACATCTCGGGATTATGATTTTGGGAAGAGCCATTTTGAATAAGAGATTCAAAGAAAACTCAATAGGCACAACCTGTCCCTTGGTCCTCCTTCTAGCACCATTTGTTGATGGTTGCTAGAAATCCGTGACCCAAGGGGGTCTCCCCAATGTGAAGTCCCAATTAGACCTCACACTGTTTGGAATAGGAGCCCCATTCGAGATGTTGGCTCGACTGCCATATATTCTTATAGATTTGCTTTGGCTACACAGTTTGGCACAAGAGAGTTATGCACAGGTAATCTTGGATCAACAAGTCAGTATGCCTGGTGAGTGTTTAGTTGTATGTGTGTCAATATTCTTCTACTGGTGGGGAAAGGAAAGTGAGCCTCTAGGAGAGAGGTAATAGTACCAGCCTAGTAGAGACACATAGAGACGGAAAATATTCGTTTAACATCTAGTGGAATAGTCGAAAAAGATGCAACGATCATTGCAACCTTTACAACATGTTCTCAATAAGATAAGCACTAAAATAACTGAAATAGTTCAACTACTTTAGCACGGGTGGAAAACAAACGTGAAATATAAAAATTCACAGAACAATCTTATAACTATTCATAATCCATGCATGAAGAACGTGTTGGCCATTAGGTTCCTGATATTAAGTAAAAGTCCCAAGGGACATGTATAAAATGAACACCACTAACTCCAATAGTGGAGTGTTGGAGCCACTTCTTGCTCCCCAAAAGAACTAGCTTGTCTCTCTAATGCCTTGCGGGAGGAGCCAAGGTGAAAATTCCCTTGCTCATGATGATCCATATATTACCAGTGGGGTGATGCTTCACCTCCCTTGTGACTCTTTGACTACCCTTATGGCTGTTTGACTTCCATGACTCTTCATATTCTGTACATGTCCTTTGGACTTCCACTTTACAATACATTTTAAATATAAATTTACAGAATCCACAAAAGTGACGTGGCACATGTGACTCATGACATGACACTGATTACATGGACTATATGATGACACGACGATGTCAATTCATTTTTTGTTGCTGCTTTGTCTTCAATAAGGGATGTCCAATGCTTTGTCTTCATGAGAGATATGCTTTGTTCTTCATATTCACCCTCCAAAGGGTTGTGAATAAGATGGAGTCTTCATGCGGTCCTGATTTTTTGTCTTTTGTTGTAATCTAGTATTCCTCTGTCTTCTCGCCTGATGATCATTTTATCTCTTCATCTCCATATGTGTCTTCTAGCATGGTCCCCTTCTCCTTTTCCTCCCTCATCATCTTGTCATGACAAGATAAAGTACCTGTACTAAAAACCATCCATGACATGCCGACATCAGTCTAAAAAACTCAACCTAATATATTTCATGAAGTCACCTGTTAGGGCTGGAACTGGTGCCTGGTTGAGTAACTGGCTAAGGGATTGCGCAATTCCAGAAGACAAAGTCTGGAACTAAGGCTTGAGATTGCACAATGTGTAGTTCGGGATGGCTAGGTTCAAGAGATTGCGTAGTTGAGGGGCTTAAGAGCTCAAGGCTAGGGCTTGAGGCTTGAAGATGCCCATTGTGCAGTGTTAGGAGGACAGAGGCCAAGGAATTGCACAGTTGAGGGACTCAAGGACTTAGTCTAGAGGCTTGAGCCTTGAGATTACGCAATGTGTAGTTCTAGAGGCCTAGGCAAAGGAA
The DNA here is from genome assembly GCA_000404065.3 of Pinus taeda. Lineage (NCBI taxonomy): Eukaryota > Viridiplantae > Streptophyta > Pinopsida > Pinales > Pinaceae > Pinus > Pinus taeda. Next base: position 33,226 of record APFE030169234.1, read on the forward strand.
CTGCGCAGTTGAGGGACTCAAAGACTTAGGTTGGAGGCTTGAGCGTTGAGTTTTCCCACTGTGCGATTCTGGGAGGCAGGGAGGCCAGGTGATTGTGCAATTGCATAGCTCAGGAGCTCAAGGATGAGGCTTGAGGACTGAGACTGCACAATGTGCAATTCAGGCCTGGCTGGAGGGCGTGATTGCGCAGTTTTGGAGGTAAAGGTTTAGGATTGAGAATTGAGATTGCATAGTGCGCAATCCAGGGATGCAGGAACTCTGCATTGCGCAATGTCAAGAGCTAGGGCTACAGCTTGAGGGCTGAGACTGCGCAATGCGTAGTTCAGGAGGGTCGAATGAGGCTAAGTTGCTTGGTTGGAAGTTTTTCCGAATTTGGCTAAGTGTGGGATCGATGAAGCTGATGTGAACAGTGATAGGAATTGACTGTGATCACACACTTAGAACACTTGACAACACAGCATAGATCATCCAGAACACATGAACAATAAACTTCCCTCAGTGCGACAACTTTGCGATGACAAGTGCGACACCAAAGATACACTTTGTGATGACTGTGACGACACTTATGCGACAATGCTTAAAACTTTGGAAATGAGTGTGATACATATTTACATGGTAAGTGCAACTCATTAATGAAAATATTACCCCTTGAAACACACCAAAACTAGCTTTCGTGCGTTGTATGACAGTCCACATGCCGAAAGACGACACTTGCGATATGACAATAAAAGTGTGAACAACACTTGCGATATGCGAATGACAGTGAAAGTAACACATGCCAGAGAGAAGATAACATGAACACAACACTAATTAGAGTGAAAGAAAGCAAAAGCGACTAACTTCCAACATGGGTTGAACATTGCACGGGCACTGTCTTAGTGGACTGTGCCATGCTTGTTCAAGCATGCGTGAAGGAATGCTTTCATGAATACATTACAGATTGAGCATGTCTGAGCTAGTGACTTCGACACTTACCATCCAGAAGCAATCTCAAAGACTTAACAAAGCATCGACTAGCCAACAAGTGACTATGGAACAACCAATTGCAAGATCCACAGTAGGCTCCAAAATTCAAGTATTGGCAAAATTTTGGAGGGTGTTTGTCGTAGCGACAAATAGATGACACATTTGTCACATTTCTAAATTGAAGGTTGTAAATGCATAATCCCCAACGAAGGTTATAAATCCTACTAATGACATAGATTCCGAGACGTCATTGCCACCGCCTTTTGTCATAAGATAGCAACACCTCTATCAACTCTCTACACTTTGATTTCTTGATATTATCACTTTTTACAAGGTCTCATGTTTCACTCGAGAGAAAATTCACTAATATCAAGTGATTGAAGTTATTTAGTTTTCCTAGATAAATAGATTTCTAACACTATGGATTAATTAATTTTGTTCTTTGTCCATATTGAATATTGAATTTTAATTTCACCATAATTATTTTTGAATAGGGATTTAGGAGTGCGATGTGTTTGTCAAAGATGTTTGTTGGTTAAATATAGGAATACTATCTACTTAAATGTTGATAAAAAGAGGATGGTGTAGAGGTTTTTGTTTCTTTTATGCTAAATTCAAGTGTTAAACTAAAAACGAATATGGGCATGATGAAAAAATTAGTTATGGTGTGCCTAGTAGGGCTATCATGGACCAAGGACGTGAGGTGGGGCTAACAACCAAGCAAATTATTGGTGAGGTTATTATGCATTGGAAGTTTGACCAAATACATGGGTAAAAACTATTAGTTTCCAACAACAAATTTAGACATAAGTCATGGTAGTCTTTTTGTGAAAATTTCATCTATCACAACAACTGGAAATTACTTTCCTAATTGTTAATTTATTTAACAATTTATCGGCTACGACAAATATCGAATAATTCACTGTGATTTTCACAAATATCTGTGGAACAAAATAGCATTGGAAATTGAGAAAATACTCGCAAACACACACAATAATTGACACAAATATTTTTGAACAAATGTCCCCAGAAAAACCAAACTTGGGAAAACTAGTGCAGCAACTGAGGATTTTAATTATTATGCAGCAGTGAAATTTGAGTACAATCTATGCATTCCTAACTGGTAATCCAAACAACAAGTACTTGACAAAAATAACTAGAGAGAAGAAATTCTCTCACTCTACAAGCAATCCTGACACTGGCTCCTTCAGGAAAAATTGGTCATCCAAACCATTGTGTAGGCCCTCTATGTAGTCTTTGCGCTGCCTCTCACACGTGTGGCTTTGTTCAGCGTTTGAGCAAGCCATCTTGCCTGTCCCTGCTATTGGAAGTGACTCTCCAACCCTCTGGAAGACTTTCCCGGCCTCTGGAAGTTGAATCAACTTCCTCCCTAGCTAAATCAAACTGCATTGCTTTAGCTACTGTGTAGTCCTTGCATAGCTTTTGCGTGGTTCACTTTTGTCACTTGTTATTTCCTCTTCGGATCTAGAAAACTTCCTTCGAACCACTGTCCCTGCCCCTCTCTGTCTTGCTTCCTTGCTGAAGCTCAAACTCTCTCAATGCTCCCGGCTATCTGGAAAATTGAACTCTTTGTGGTTCTCACAAGTGTATTCTCCATCTACCCATCAACTTCTTCTTATAATCCTCTGTTGGAGCACCAATGACCAAGATTAGAACTTAATCAAGGGTCCAGAGTAATTCCTAGTCGATTCGTGTGAGTTTCTAGAGAATTATTACCTTATCTCCATTAATACTGATTAATTAACCATATTCCCTAAGTTTAGACTTAGGAAATATTTAAAAATCGGCTAATAATCTATTTGAACTATCTCTAGGTGGAATTTCCAGAAAATATTTCTAGGTTATGGAGATCTCATGTGTTTTAGACTCTCCACAAAGTTTTGAGACTAGAACACCTTCGATGCTACAAAAACTAACAGTCCCTCTTAGCGAGGAAGGTGATCTAATGCTGCACCGCAGCTGCTACAACGCCCCGTCCCTGTATCACCTCTTTGTTATGGTGTTGATGTCTGGACACTTCCCACCAACTATTGTGCAACTTTGATGTTGCATCCATGCTACTGCTGACACTTCTAGAATCTATACTGCTTCCAACTCTGCATCCACATTGCAATTCCCTATCATCGTTGTTGTTGCAACTTAGAAACATCCAACATACTGAATCAACTATGTTCAGTATGATGCATCTGTCTCTTGATTCCTGACTGTTACTAGCTTTTGTATTGTCATTGAAGAATTTGTGCTACTACTAACTCTGCATTGTGCCACTTTTCACTACTACCAACACTGTGTTGCGTTCCTCAACACTTGACTGCCACTAGTCTGCAATCGTCACTCTAGAATTGTCCCTGCACCTCTGACACCGATCCATCCAGCTACTAAAAATTGTGGGCTCCCATAGCCAGTTAATGATCCATGAGGTGGACTACTCAATGGACTCTGTGTTAATTTTAGGTATGTTCTATGCTAAGAGCAATTTATTTCAATTTTCATAGTTAGCTCAATATCTTGTCTAGATTAGCAATCACATCAACATTAAAGTAAACTGCAGATAGAACATAAACATAAATCGTAGAAGACAAGCCAAGACAAGAGGACACAAGATGTGGAACTAGCCAGGGACAAACCCCAATGTGGGGAAAGCCTTGATCAATTCTTCTTATATGTTCTTCAATAGTTTAGCACAGAGAGAGAGAGAGATAGTACATTTACAACAAAAGTCAACTCTTAGACTTTCTAGATAAGAGAATAGATCATCTCTACATGAGATCAGTTGAAGACATGCTGCTTCAACTGATTCTCCAAGGTGACTCCTTCACCTATCATTGTGTTGCATCTCGTCATCATGTTGCACCATGTTGCACCCATCAGCACATTGCTGGACCTCATGACTATGCTATACACATCATCATATTGCACCTTATGCTGCCACTATTGTCCCATGTACCAGCTGCACCATGTACTAGCTGTCCCATCTATTGTTTCATGCACTGCTGTCCATGTATTGGATCATGTACATGTTGTACTGTTGTCTCATTTACTTGCTCCATCAAGCTTCATTGCTGCTCCATGCATCACCATGCTTGCAGTTGTCCATGCTTTACCATGCTACCGCTATCCATGCTTCACCAAGTTTCATTGTTGCTCCATGCATCACCATGCTTGTAGTTGTCCATGCTTTACCATGCTGCTGCTGTCCATGCTTCACCAAGCTTCATTGTTGTCCCATTGTTGCACCATGTAATAGCTGTCCCATCTAGACATGTTGGACCTTGCTGCCATGTACTAGCTGTCCCAATCTCCTCAAGGCACCGTACAGATCTCGGATCTGCTACATCAAAGATTTGTTGTCCAATGATAGGCATCCAAATCTGCTGTAGGGTATGAGGCTCCTCCTCCATGTATCCTACAGCCAACTTGTACCAACCAGCAACATAAAGCAGCCCCAAACAATAAGGAAGAACCTTTGTCCTACTGCGCTTTGTCCTGGGCATATGCGGTCTAGAGAGAGGGCCTCAACTAGCCTTTCGGCCCTCACAAAAGGTCCTCCCACGCAGCTGTAGCAACAGCCCTATTCAGTGGCCCTATGATAGAGATAACCCACACAGAAATACTTCAACTTACCTTTAATTTGCTGCGGCTTGATTTGACTAAGAAGACATACCTACGCTGCCCATAAATCTGCTCTTAAGCACCTTCCTAGCTGCTTAGAGCTGCAACCTTCTTCCACAGAGAGTCTGCACCAAAATCCGCACTTCAAATGCTGTGGCTAGGGCTTGCTATTTACTGTGGCTAGGGCATGGCCTCTTCTCTTGTCTGCAACTAGGGCACCTCTTCAACTGCGGCTAGGGCTTGTTTATGGCTCCATTTAGATCTGCGGCTAGGGTTAGGTCTCTTCTTTAGGACATCAGCTTAGGTTTCTTCTAGACCAGTGTTGAGGGTAGCTAGGACTTCTCCTTGCTGCGCTATAGTAGTCTCCTTCATGACTGCATTAACGCTGACTAGGGTTTCTTCATTAGGGCAGCGTAGAACCTTTCTCCATTAGGGCAACACTATCCCTTAGGATCTCTCCTCCTACTAAAACCGAAAGACAAGTAGAGAGGAAGAGATCCCAAGTGAGTGTGTTAAAATGACTTGAAGACCACCTCTATTTATACTAAAACGTTGAGCACAAGTGGGGTTTATTTGGTTGTTGGCCGACCTTGATGAATTGTCCCATAACACAAAAATATTCATATCTCCATGAATACTTATCAGAATCGGATGATCTTTAGATCAATCCTACACCTCTCGATGAGAGGGATCCAAGAAAAATATTAGCTACCATTAATAAGATGACCCACATGGAGTTTGGCCCTAGTTGTCGATTTTAACACTCCGTCTCAACTAGGGATAATTCATCCTCTGATCCATATGTCTGACTATACTATCTCTGACATCAGTGCCCTGCATTGCTCTGCTTTGCTGGGCTCTTCTTTGTTCTGCTAAGCTCTACTCTGCTGAACCATGAAAAAGAAGAATTGATCAAGAATGTCTCATACCATTCTCTACTGACCTGAAGTCAGTTCCATATGAAGAGAGTGTGTCATATCACTCTTACTGACCCGAAGTTAGTTTTATTGATCCCAGATCAATATCACAAGAGAGTGTCTCAAACCACTCATACTAATCCCAGATCAATGGAGGTCATCCTAGCATAGGGAGTACTGTAGATACAACGATGTGTCCATCGATAGTACTACTATTGTCCCTAACCTCATTTCCTTGCTCATTGATCAGATGAGAGGTACTTCCCATGAGTCCCAGACTGCATGGGTAGGATGCCTCCACATGAGAACTAATCATCTTGTCCCAAAGTCGCCTTGGTGTATCACAGGGGAAGGCTGAGCCATTCACCTAGTACACAACGCACCATTAGGGGAGGGCGAGTTTCCCTATGGTCGTGTGTTGCTCCAATAAGTACCCCAAGCCCCGAGAGCTCCCAGAGCTCAATGCATGCAACATGGAAGACCCTTATAAAAAGGTCTCTCAACGACTCCAAGTCGTTCAGGAAAGTCACGGATTTGACCTTTCCCCGGGGCTTTGACAAAATGTTTGTGACCTGTACATTAGTCTCAATGCGATGGAGCCTCCTAGCTCATCAACTTACCATATCCTAGATGAGGTAGTATCTGATGTCTATCTGCTGGAGCAATCATCGAATACGGGATTTCCTCAATAATCGAATCCCCCCTAGTTGTCACAGAGGATCACGTTGGTATTCATCATGTGTACAAATAGCTCACTGAAGAGCTTCCACAACCAGGCAACTTCATACGAGATCATACTCGTAGCTATGTATGTGGTATCAGCGCTGCTTATAGCAATTGACTTCTGCTTCCTGCTCATCAATGATATCGAAGGAGAACCCAAAGAGAACCAGCACTGAGAAGTGCTCTAGTGATCCTCCACACTGCCTGCCTAGTCAAGATTCTAATAATCATGCAACTTCATATTTCCAGAAGTGTATCTCAATCCATAAGAGATTGTGCCCCAAAGATATCTCATAAGATTCTAGGCACCAATCCAGTGTGGTTCAACCATATATGAGCTCACCATGCTAACTGCAAATCATATGTCCAGATGGAAGTTCATCAAGAACATCAACATGACCGAGTTTATGAAACTCAGAGGTATTTTCCCAAATCTGGTCCGGCATCACTACCGTATAACTTCTGAAATTTAAGATCCTCGAGGTAGTCATGGGCTTGCAGTTTAACTTTCCACATCCGAAATCCAACTCCCTCTTACTTCTGTAAATGAGAGGGTCCGCACGTGTCAGAAATAGGTCGCCCTCAGAAGGTGTCAGTATGAGAGGTCTATCATCCACAACCTTCGAGCAATGGTTTGGATCAGTTTCACTCCTAGTGAATTTTAGCTTCATAAGGCAGTGATCAATCCTTTCATACTACACCTCGGGTGTTTTGCTTCAAGCCATAGAGGGATTTTTTCCACCTGCATACATGAGATTCCCGATCATGAATCTCAAACCCCTTGGTTTGTTCCAAATCTGTGGATCTGCTACATGAGGGGAATGGTCCCCTTGTAAGATTTTCCTTTGGTACATCTCAGACATGTACCTTCATGCTCTTTTTGAATTATGCATCCCAGTCACTATCTGACTCACATTGGGTAGGGCTTCACAATAAGTAGACCTCCAGTGCTATAGATGAGATGTGTCAACTGACATGGTCCCCTATGGACCATCCTACAACTTGATAAAAATTGCCAACCCTGAACCCATGACTAAAAGCATCTTTGAAAATTCTATTTTCAAACACGTACTTTTCCATCGATGAATGCCACCCTGAAACCTTTGACTTCCATTGCTAAAATGGACACCAGGTTCTTCTTGCGATCAGGTACATAAAAGAGATTCTTGTAAATGAATCGAGTTACCCACATTCAATTGAGGGGTAACATTCCCTACACTCTTTCCGGGATAGGTGGCATCGACTCCAAGTATAATCCCATGGTTGTTTTCATCTCTACCAAATTCGAGAGAGCACCCTTCTATTCGATGAGGTGCCTTGAAGCACTACAATCAATAAGCCAGATTCCCAAAGAATTTGAAGGAGAGGGCTAATACAAGATAATGCTTATTTATCTTTTCAGAAACAACATTTGATTCTTCATACCTGGGGTTCCTTGCTTTCTTTGAAGAGTTGGACGTTTCCTTGATAACATGCATTACCTGTCATTCCTCTGATCATTGAAAATGTCCCTGGAATGATTGTTATTATCATCAAGTGATGTGTCCCTGCCATTCGGACACTCCTTCGCATAATGGCCGAACTTATTGCAACCAAGGCATCTGCCTTTCCTTCCACCCATAGATCCGGACTTCCCAATGAAGCGATCTTTAGGTAGGCCATCAGAAGCTTCCCCTGCGCTATTGTGATAATATTCTCTTCTTCGATTTCAGCCTTGGTGAATTTTAAGAGGGATGAGGAATCCACTGATCCTTTTGTCCTTTTTCAACTGTCTTTGGTGATTTCTCTTTCACTCTTGCTTGGGATTTGTCTTCACCTCAGCTCCGATACCATGTTAATTTTAGATATGTTCTATGTTAAGGGCAATTTGTTTCAATTTTCATAGCTAGCTCAATATCTTGTCCAGATTAGCAATCACATCAGCATTAAAGTAAACTAGAGATAGAACATGAACATAAATCGCAAAAGACAAGCCAAGACAAGAGGACACAAGATGTGGCGCTAACCAGGGACAAACCCCAATGTGAGGAAACCCTTGATCAATTCTTCTTATATGTTCTTCAATAGTTCAGCAGAGAGAGAGAGAGAGATAGTACATTTACAACAAAAGTCGACATTTAGACTTTCTAGATAAGAGAATAGATCATCTCTACATGAGATCAGTTGAAGACATGTTGCTTCAACTGATTCTCCAAGGTGACTCCTTCACCTATCATTGTGCTGCATCTCATCATGTTGCACCCATCACCACATTGCTGGACCTCACGACCATGCTATACACATCATCATATTGCACCTTATGCTACCACTACTGTCCCATGTACCATACTGCACTTTGTTGCACCATGTACTAGCTGTCCCATCTATTATTTCATGTATTGTTGTCCATGTATTGCATCATGTACATGTTGTACTACTGTCTCATTTAATTGCTCCATCAAGCTTCATTGCTGCTCCATGCATCACCATGCTTGCAGCTGTCCATGTTTTACCATGCTGCTGTTGTCCATGCTTCACCAAGCTTCATTGTTGCTCCATGCATCACCATGCTTGCAGTTGTCCATGCTATACGATGCTGCTGATGTCTAGGCTTCACCAAGCTTCATTGTTGTCCCATTGCTGCACCATGTACTAGCTGTCCCATCTAGACATGCTATACCTTGCTGCCATGTACTAGCTGTCCCAATCACCTCAAGGCACCCTACAGATCTCGGATTTGCTACATCAAGGATTTGTTGTCCAATGATAGGCATCCAAATCCGCTGTAGGGTATGAGGCTCCTCCTCCATGTATCCTACAGCCAACCTGTACCAACCAACAACATAAAGCAGCCCAAAACAATAAGGAAGAACCTCTGTCCTACTATGCTTTGTCTTGGGCATATGTGGCCTAGAGAGAGGGCCTCAACTAGCCTTTCAACCCTCACAAAAGGTCCTCCCACACAGCTGTAGCAATAACCCTATTCAGTGGCCCTATGACAGAGATAACGCAACACATAAATCAACTTACCTCTGATTCGTTGCGGCCTGATCTGACTAAGAAGACATACCTACGATGCCCATAAATCTGCCCTTAAGCACCTTTCTAGCTGCTTTGAGCTGCAACCTTCTTCCACAAAGAATCCACACCAAAATCCGCACTTCAAACGTTGTGGCTAGAGCTTGCTCTTTACTGCGGCTAGGGCATGGCCTCTTCTCTTGTCTGCAGCTAGGGCACCTCTTCAACTGCGGCTAGGGCTTGTTTATGGCTCCATTTAGATCTGTGACTAGGGCTAGGTCTCCTCTTTTAGGACAACAACTTAGGTTTCTTCTAGACTAGTGTTGAGGGCAGCTAAGACTTCTCCTTGCTGTACTATAGTAGTCTCCTTCATGACTGCGTTAAGGATGATTAGGGCTTCTTCATTAGGGCAGCGTAGAACCTTTCTCCATTAGGACAACGTTATCCCTTAGGATCTCTCCTCCTACTAAAACCCAAAGACAAGTAGAGAGGAAGAGATCCCAAGTGAGTGTGTTGAAATGACTTGAAGGCCACCTCTATTTGTGCTAAAACGTTGGGCACAAGTTGGGTTTATTTGGTTGCTGGCCAACCTTGATGAATTGTTCCATCACACAAACAAATTCATATCTCTATGAATACTTATTGGAATCAGATGATCTTTAGATCAATCCTACACCTCTTAATGAGAGGGATCTAAGAAAAATATCAGGTGCCATTAATAAGATGACCGACATGGAGTTTGGCCCTAGTTGCCAATTTTAACATTTTGCCCATTCTCTGCAATCTCTGGGGTAACAACTCTAAGTCGCCCCACCTCTCTCCTGGAGGTATGGTTGCAAACATGGAAAACTTTTCTTTCAACATGGAAGACAACTTGTCAATCTTTGCGGACGTTGCTTCTTGGTCCTGCTTCTCCTTCTTGTCCTTATTCTTGAAAGGACACTAAGTACTATAGTGACCGAGCTCACCACATCTGAAGCACTTGACCTTTGACAGGGCCTTCTTCTTCTTCTTCTACTCCCCCTGCCCCTGACTAGGACCCTTAGATGTTAGGGCTACATTCTTCTCCTCACTATTCGACCCCTTACTGCTGCTGCCGTTGATGGTACTCTTTAACATATACCGCCTCATCTCCTCTTGCTGCAAATCGACCCACATCCTGTCCCAACCAAGCAAAGTGTCTTCGCCCAATATGCTTTTGAAAAACACTTCCCAGTCCTTAGAGACAATTTTTAGTGCGAATTGTATAAACTCTATGGTTTGGGGTGCCTCGCCAATGGTTGCTAGTTGATCTCAAACCTTTTGAATCCTCGTGAGAAAGGGATCTATGCCTTCACTCTTCTACATCTTGATGCTCTTGAGCTTCTCATGGAAAAACATATTTCGCTACTTGGAAGAACCCTGATATAGCATGGAGGGAGCATCCCACATCTCTTTGGCAGTCCCTTTGCTAGCTATGTGTTAGACTATATGATCTTAGATCTCATCCAAGATCAACCACTTTGCCTTCGCAATTTTTTTTTGTACTCATTGAGCTGATCGACATCCTGGGGAACTGCCACCACATTATCTATGTAGGCTTTCAGGCCATATTCATCTAGAAGGAAGGACATCCTAGACTTCTAGAGGACATAGTTGGAGGCTCCCTCCAACATATCCCAATCTTTAAGCCCAACTGTGGCCATCTTTGAAACTGTCGCAAACTCCCTCTTTCCCTCTACTTGGCTATTGGTTATGCTATATCCACTCCCTTTTGGAGTGAGGAAAAATCGAACTTCTGAAACTCGAATTCACGCGAGAGAAATTTTCCCTCTACTTTGTGTGCTTTTCTCTTCCACTCGACGTTGGTTTTGTTGCTGCAAAACACTCTGTGTCCAACCAAGGAATCTTCTCAGCGAAAATCTAAGCTGCTGTTGCTACCTTTGACTGCTGGAATTACTATTTTGGGCAAATCAAATTTTTGTCCAACCTTCCACTGAAAATCGAACCCCTTGCCCAGTAATTCAATCTGTTTGTCTAGGTTCTGCGCAGCCTCTGAGAATTTTGGCTTGTTGCTCCTTTTGAATAGCGAAATTCTCTTCTTCGCTTCCTGGTTGATCACTCATGCTCTGATACCATGTCAAAATTTCATCTATCACAACAACTGGAAATTATTTTCCTAATTGTTAACTTATTTAACATTTTATTTGCTACGGAAAATATCAAATAATTCAGATTGTGATTTTCACAAATAAACTAAGGAAGAAAATAAAATTGTACACTGAGAAAATACTAGCGCACACACACTAATTGACATAATTTTTTTGGACAAATGTCCCCGAAAAAACCCAACTTGGGAAAACTGGTGCAGCAGCTGAGGGTTTTGATTATTATGCAGCAGTGAAATCTGAGTACAATCTATGGATGCCCAACTAGAAATCCAAACAGCAAGTATCAGACAAAAATAATTAGAGAGAAGAAATTCTCACTCCACAAGCAATCCCGACACTCCCTCATTTAGGAAAATTTGGCCGCCCAAACCCCTATGTAGGCCCTTTGCGCAGTCCTTGAACTGCCTATCACACATGTGGCTTTGTTCAGCCTCTTAGCAAGTCATCTTGCCTGTCTCTGCTGCTGGAAGTGACTTTCTGGCGCTCTAGAAGACTTATCTAGCCTCTGGAAGTTGAATCGACTTCCTCGCTTTTCTTCAGCTACTGTGCAGTCCTTGCGTTGCTTCTGCATGGTTCACTTCTGTCACTTGTTGTTGCTTCTCCAGATCTGGAAAACTTCCTCCGGATCATTGTCCCTACCCATCTTTGTCTCTGATTCCCTACTGAAGCTCAAACTCTCGCAACACTGTTGGCTATCTGGAAAATCAAACCCTCCAAGGAAATCGAACACTCTATGGTTCTAACAGGTATATTCTCCATCTACCCATCAACTTCTTCTTACAATCTTCTGTTGGATCACCAACGACCAAGATTAGAACTTAATTAAGGGACCAGATTAATTCCTAGTCGATTCATGTGAGTTTCTAGAGAATTCTCACTTTATCTCAATTAATATTGATGAATTAACCATATTCCCTAAGTTTAGACTTAGGGAATATTTAAAAATTGGCTAATAATCTAATTGAGCCATCTCTAGGTGGAATTTCCAAAAATGATTTATGGGTTTTGGAGATCTCATATGTATCTAGAACACCTTCGATGCTATAAAAACTAACACTTTCTATATAAACTCATCGAAAAAGAGGGATGTAATGATCAATCTTAAGTTAAAAAAACTACAAATAGGTTTGGGTAGAGATAGTAACCAAGGAATTGGAAATTTGTAGAAGGGTAAAGGGCTTCATTAGAATATTAGCTATCTGTTAATCCACTGGGATATGAAAAGCTTGAAAAGGTGCTGAAATGCAAAGCTAATCTACTGACTAAAATCGAACTACAAACTAGCTAACTTCTGCCTACAAAGTGACTAACTACTGGCTAACCAAAATGAGGCCCTAAGCCTTCTTATTTATAGAAATTGAGGACCCCAACAGTCCTCCTAAACTTTAGGGACTTGGCTGCCAAAACTTGTAGTTAACAAGAGTCCTACTTGACTTGCTCGGCTGCCCTTGTGATAATCGATTTGGTGGCCCTTGAAATCTGAGCTGATGGTGGAGAATTCAAGGTAAAGGCCCATAAATGAAGGGGACACCTTCCCAAAAATCCTCTCCCTTGTTCTTCCACGAATTTGGCTGCCAAGTGCTCATTAAAACCTTTGATTTTGTCTCAAAATTGACCAAAACACTGCACAAAGTACCCATTAGACTTGTTTGCATAATGATTAACCCAATTCACTCTATTAGCATAAATATAATAAAAAACATGCAATAAACTAATGAGAATGGTGGATTAAGTCGAATTAGGAGGTTGGATGAGCCCATATAATTATCCATTTTTGGGGCTCATCATCACCCCCTACTGAAAGTGTTGCTCATCTTCTGAGCAACTAATCTATCTTTCCATCTTTGATGGCCTTGGTGGCCTCCCTGTCATGCCAAGCTTCTGAAGTGATGTCCTCTTCTCGGTCATGAAACAATGCTTTTCTCTTTGCTTCTTCCCACTGCCTATGCTCCTTTTCCTAGAGAATTCTCAGCTTCCTGTAGAACTGTCTCAGCATCCTGTAGAGAGGTCTTTGTGTCCAACATTTTCATTCTTTCTCTCCAGGTGGATGTCTACGGCCTTCTCCATTCATAGGTTATGGATGCCTTTGAGGGGGACCTCTCCTTTTGTGTAGCTGAGGTGTCTACAATTGTGACTGGCTCTTTTGACTGTGGTTGGGGTCTGCCAGTTCTTATCTGCATGCTCCTTCTTGCCTTAAAATATAGTGGAAGGTCCCTCTTTCGCTTCTCCTTTTGCTTGGGGGATGTTCTTAGGGTGGCCAGCACAGCCACTACCTCCCTAGCTAAAATCTCGACCAATTACTCCTTCTGCTGCCCTTTCCCCAGACTTCCTGTAGAAAGTCCGGTAGTGGCCGTTTTCTAGCTTCCTGTAGAAGCAGCTTTCTGGCTTCCTGTAGAAACAGTCTGCTGGCTTCCTGTAGAACCAGTTTTCCCTGATTTGGCTTGCTTGGCTAGGGGTGCCTTCTCTTTGACTTGTGCTAAGTTTGCCTTGGGTGTTGTTTGCATCCTTTCAGTTTTCTCTACCCGAGTTTGCAACCGTTTCTCCCTTGGCGTCTGTGCCTTTATTCCACCCACAGTTTTGGGCTTGGCAGCTTGGCCTTTCTCTTGTTTCTCTTCTTGCTCTTTCTATGGTGGTCTTTCCTGGGTTTCCTTACCCTTGGCTTTCTCTTCTGCCTCAATGTGTTCTCTGTCTTCACTGCTGGATGAAGTGGAAGTTCACATGATAACCATGGATAATCCTGAATTATGAATCCCCCTGGCATGGTGAAAAATGCTCTGTTTTGGCTTGTGCTCTAATCATAAAGGGAATTTTGTGTATGGTTTCCTCCCCAGAACGTTGAAGACAGTACCCCTTAGGTGTTTATAGGTCACTTTGTATCAATTCCCTGGTTACAATGCTGTTGCTGCCCAAAACTTGACTGTCAAAAGGGAATTAGGCTCTTACAGGCAGAGTGCAGAGCCTAACGTTTATCCCCAACCACATAAAAATCACATTCTTTACGCACAAGCTTAGTTCCTATGGTTGCATCTCTCTTTTCAGAAGAAGGTGAGAAAGAAGAAGCCAGACTTCGAATGCAGAGGGAAAAAAAGAACTGTGTAGAACTCAGAAAATATGCAAGCAGACTTTTCACCTTTTTTCAATGTGCAGGCAGACTTTTCCTCTCATTTTTTTTAATTTAATTCCATGTTCAATTCACCATTTTGTACCAACAAATCATGCACAATGAATTTTCCCCAATTCTACCTCGTTTGGAGCTTGAAATTCGCCGAAAATCCCAGGTTTTCTTTTTGCATGGCTGTTTTTGTGTTTCCTGTAGAAGACTTCGTGTAGAAACGTCTGTAGAGCGCCCCTGCGCCTCTGAGCGAGCCTGATACGTGGGATAATTTCGAAAACAGGTAGAAACCAGTGGAGGACGACTAGTTCATCATTTTGTGGAAGCGGAGGATGCATACATCAGTCAAGTGCAAATGAACAGCAGGTGGTGTGAGTTTCAGCCGAGCATTTTACATTGCGGCGTGATTCTTGGTGAACGGGTGAAGTGGCCAGGTGTACATGGCCACATGCAGACTGCAGTTCTATTTATTAACTGTATGTTTTCTTCTGGATTAGTTGCACTGGAGTTCAAACGACTTACACTCCCTGTTTTTTCTTTTTGTTAATTCCACGTGAGTTGTCTAACACATACGCTGCATGATTCGTGGCTGATTGCTAGAGAATTGGACAAGGAACTATCGGCTTAATCCCACCATTCCATTCGTTCGTGTAGTTTTAAAATTAGATTTATGCAATTGAGGAACGAGTTTCAGTCACATACTTAGAAGTCGAATGGCTGCTGTGAGGTACTATGGTCTTTCATTTGTTGCATGCACTGGTTTCTGTGGTTGCATGATGGATTGGTGGCTGATTTGTGGTTTTTTTCCTTGTGCAGGTACCCTCTGGTCGGATCCACACTGCAGGAGCTGGCTTCCACGTTCAGATCTGCACCCTCAAACTGCGGCCGCTGAATTTTCACATGACAGAAATTTGTTTTCGCCATTGCTCCCAAACGACAGACCGAATCGATTTGAAACTTGCTGAGCATGTTCCTATCATCATTATGCACCTCCCATAGCAAAATTGCGATCAATGGATGCACAGATTTTGCGAAAAATAGGAAATGGCTGAAGATTATAGAGATCAATTTCTCGGAAACCGTGCACCGGAATCGGCTGAAACTACTTGGGTAGGTTACTATCACCCATATGCATCTCCCCACGAAACAAGTTTTGAAATGGATGCATGGATATGGAGAAAATGCAAAAATGGCTGAAGGTGATGGAGTCTGATTTATTGGAAACCGTGCACCAGAATTGGCTGAAATTGCTTGGTTATGTTGCCATCATCCCTATACAACTCCCTATAAAGCGGTTTTGTAAATGGATGCACGGTTTGCAAGTTATGAAAAAACAAATTTCAGCACTAGGTATTTTTGTTTCAAGGCATTCTGCAATTTTTTGCATGGAAAGAAAAACTGAGCTTGGGCTGTGATGCAGGCATGGAGATGATGGAGGAGTAGTCTATAAATTGTAGGAAGACTTTTGGACCCTTGAGGAAGCGATCATGTTCGCCAAACTACCTTTTTGCAATCCATTTTTAGCTTCTTGTAATTTCTACAGGAACTTCCTGTAGAAAACACAGTTTTGAGGAAAGAAGCACAATGAGATGGAAATAATAATGGAGAAGGGTGAGGGATGGAAACATGGACGCTTGCAGGCCTCATGGGCATATTCCTAGCCTTATGGTCCTCTTTAGAGATCGATTTTGGCTTGTTTGTAGGCTTTCTGTAGAAGACACAGAACTTCCTGTAGAAAACACAGTTTTCATAAAAGAAGCGTAATGAGGTGGCAAAAATGATGGAAAAGGGTGAGGAATGGAAAAATGGATGCTTGCAGGCCTAACTAATAGATTCCAAGCTTTAGATTCCCTTCCAAAATCGAATCTGGCTCGCCTGAAGGTTCTACAGGATGTTTCCTGTAGAAATACAGAACTTCTTGTAAAAATGCCTGTAGCTTCTTATAGAAGGCCCAGAACTTCCTTTGTCTTTGTTTTCAACGATCCCCCTGACCTGCAATGTCCTTCTTACAACCTGCAATTATTCAATGGAAATTAGATTTATTTTTTTCTCTTTTTTCTTCTTTTTTTCTTTTTGAAAACAACTAAGGCGCCTCATGGAGGTTTTCACCCTAATTGCTTGCCCTAGGCACCTCCAAGGGAGGTTTTCACCCAAGGATCTTATTCTCTTTTTTCCAACCCATTGACCGCCTCATGGAGGTTTTCAATCAATGAGTCAATCTAAGGTGCCTCCGAGGAGGTTTTCACCTTAGATTTTTCCTTTTATTTCCATTTTTTTCATTTTTCTTTTTTTTTTTTCTTTTTCTTTTTTGTTTTCTACTCTACCCTACTTGAAAAACAAAATCATTCTCAAGTATAAGAATACTTCCAATGGAGCCATGTGTACATCGAGATTAGAAACAGAATGATGTGGAGGCTTGAAATGCATGAATTGACAGCTATCCATATTTTAGAGACCAAATGATTTGATTTTGAAGGGATTAGGCATAGCTGAAGAAGAGAGTACTGTTGCAACTTAGTGACCGTCTGAAACCATATCTCAATATAGCTATGATATCCTTGGTTCTTTTGCTGATCTGGATCATTTTTCATATCTTCTTCTATCATGACTTTCTCATCTTCCTCTTTTTG